>JAJKFL010000026.1:6946208-7211208 GCA_021186555.1 Reticulitermes speratus | reverse complement strand
TACTGCGAACATTTTGGATGTGACGTCATGTCACGTACCTACTGCGAACGTTTTGGATGTGACGTCATGTCACGTACCTACTGCGAACATTTTATGTGACGTCATGTCACGTACCTACTGCGAACATTTTGGATGTGACGTCATGTCACGTACCTACTGCGAACATTTTGGATGTGACGTCATGTCACGTACCTACTTCGAAAGTTTTGGATGTGACGTCATGTCACGTACCTACTGCAAACATTTTGGATGTCATGTCATGTCACGTACCTACTGCGAACATTTTGGATGTGACGTCATGTCACGTACCTACTGCGAACATTTTGGAAGTACGTGCTGTCGCAGCCTTTAGGCTACAAACCCAAATTGCTCAAACTTGTATCAAGACTGTGCCATGGCTCACGCTGTTAGTTGTCGACTTCTGACTTCGGAGAACCTGTTTCGATCCCAGACCAGTCTGTGTGGTATTTGTGTCGACTAATTACAGTTAGGATTTGTTTTCTTTCAGAATGTTTCGCTTTTCCTCTTGCAGTATCAACCCATTAACCCTTTAAGGACGAAACGTGATCCATTCTATTTAAAGACCCAATTCGTACCGCGCAATAAACACTTGCCATCTCGGTTATAAAAACCAATCATTAAATTTTATGTGTTGTTCACCGTGTATTTTGATATCACTCATCAATTAAATGTTGTATAGGGCAAAATTCACTGTTTTTCTTAAACACGTGCAAAACATATAAATATACTGTTTGCATAATGTCAGTTTTGGAATGTTAACACTGGCGCTACATACAGTAAACGCTAGGCTTTAAAAGGTTAATACTCCATGCTTATAAAGAACTTTGCCTGTACTCACTCCGTGGCAGCAGGTAAAGCTGGAAATTCCCCTTATCTTCTTACTAAAAAATATAAAAGAAGATTTGTTTGTTTTTTATATTGTAATAATATTGCTGGAATAAAAACAATAATAGATGTGATCCAGTAGGAAAAGAAGGTTTTGTTCACTACGACTATCGCCTAACCTGCTATTGGCTTGCCACGTCTGTCACTTATTCTGTATGTGGTCGCTTCTGTCATAGAGTAAAACGCTCTTAGCTCACT
The DNA here is from genome assembly GCA_021186555.1 of Reticulitermes speratus. Lineage (NCBI taxonomy): Eukaryota > Metazoa > Arthropoda > Insecta > Blattodea > Rhinotermitidae > Reticulitermes > Reticulitermes speratus. The sequence continues at coordinate 7,210,104 of JAJKFL010000026.1, read as the reverse complement.
ACGACTATCGCCTAACCTGCTATTGGCTTGCCACGTCTGTCACTTATTCTGTATGTGGTCGCTTCTGTCATAGAGTAAAACGCTCTTAGCTCACTACGACTATCGCCTAACCTGCTATTGGCTTGCCACGTCTGTCACTTATTCTGTATGTGGTCGCTTCTGTCATAGAGTAAAACGCTCTTAGCTCACTACGACTATCGCCTAACCTGCTATTGGCTTGCCACGTCTGTCACTTATTCTGTATGTGGTCGCTTCTGTCATAGAGTAAAACGCTCTTAGCTCACTACGACTATCGCCTAACCTGCTATTGGCTTGCCACGTCTGTCACTTATTCTGTATGTGGTCGCTTCTGTCATAGAGTAAAACGCTCTTAGCTCACTACGACTATCGCCTAACCTGCTATTGGCTTGCCACGTCTGTCACTTATTCTGTATGTGGTCGCTTCTGTCATAGAGTAAAACGCTCTTAGCTCACTACGACTATAGCCTAACCTGCTATTGGCTTGCCACGTCTGTCACTTATTCTGTATGTGGTCGCTTCTGTCATAGAGTAAAACGCTCTTAGCTCACTACGACTATAGCCTAACCTGCTATTGGCTTGCCACGTCTGTCACTTATTCTGTATGTGGTCGCTTCTGTCATAGAGTAAAACGCTCTTAGCTCACTACGACTATCGCCTAACCTGCTATTGGCTTGCCACGTCTGTCACTTATTCTGTATGTGGTCGCTTCTGTCATAGAGTAAAACGCTCTTAGCTCACTACGACTATAGCCTAACCTGCTATTGGCTTGCCACGTCTGTCACTTATTCTGTATGTGGTCGCTTCTGTCATAGAGTAAAACGCTCTTAGCTCACTACGACTATAGCCTAACCTGCTATTGGCTTGCCACGTCTGTCACTTATTCTGTATGTGGTCGCTTCTGTCATAGAGTAAAACGCTCTTAGCTCACTACGACTATCGCCTAACCTGCTATTGGCTTGCCACGTCTGTCACTTATTCTGTATGTGGTCGCTTCTGTCATAGAGTAAAACGCTCTTAGCTCACTACGACTATAGCCTAACCTGCTATTGGCTTGCCACGTCTGTCACTTATTCTGTATGTGGTCGCTTCTGTCATAGAGTAAAACGCTCTTAGCTCACTACGACTATCGCCTAACCTGCTATTGGCTTGCCACGTCTGTCACTTATTCTGTATGTGGTCGCTTCTGTCATAGAGTAAAACGCTCTTAGCTCACTACGACTATAGCCTAACCTGCTATTGGCTTGCCACGTCTGTCACTTATTCTGTATGTGGTCGCTTCTGTCATAGAGTAAAACGCTCTTAGCTCACTACGACTATCGCCTAACCTGCTATTGGCTTGCCACGTCTGTCACTTATTCTGTATGTGGTCGCTTCTGTCATAGAGTAAAACGCTCTTAGCTCACTACGACTATAGCCTAACCTGCTATTGGCTTGCCACGTCTGTCACTTATTCTGTATGTGGTCGCTTCTGTCATAGAGTAAAACGCTCTTAGCTCACTACGACTATAGCCTAACCTGCTATTGGCTTGCCACGTCTGTCACTTATTCTGTATGTGGTCGCTTCTGTCATAGAGTAAAACGCTCTTAGCTCACTACGACTATCGCCTAACCTGCTATTGGCTTGCCACGTCTGTCACTTATTCTGTATGTGGTCGCTTCTGTCATAGAGTAAAACGCTCTTAGCTCACTACGACTATAGCCTAACTGCTATTGGCTTGCACGTCTGTCACTTATTCTGTATGTGGTCGCTTCTGTCATAGAGTAAAACGCTCTTAGCTCACTACGACTATAGCCTAACCTGCTATTGGCTTGCCACGTCTGTCACTTATTCTGTATGTGGTCGCTTCTGTCATAGAGTAAAACGCTCTTAGCTCACTACGACTATCGCCTAACCTGCTATTGGCTTGCACGTCTGTCACTTATTCTGTATGTGGTCGCTTCTGTCATAGAGTAAAAACGCTCTTAGCTCACTACGACTATAGCCTAACCTGCTATTGGCTTGCCACGTCTGTCACTTATTCTGTATGTGGTCGCTTCTGTCATAGAGTAAAACGCTCTTAGCTCACTACGACTATCGCCTAACCTGCTATTGGCTTGCCACGTCTGTCACTTATTCTGTATGTGGTCGCTTCTGTCATAGAGTAAAACGCTCTTAGCTCACTACGACTATAGCCTAACCTGCTATTGGCTTGCCACGTCTGTCACTTATTCTGTATGTGGTCGCTTCTGTCATAGAGTAAAACGCTCTTAGCTCACTACGACTATCGCCTAACCTGCTATTGGCTTGCCACGTCTGTCACTTATTCTGTATGTGGTCGCTTCTGTCATAGAGTAAAACGCTCTTAGCTCACTACGACTATAGCCTAACCTGCTATTGGCTTGCCACGTCTGTCACTTATTCTGTATGTGGTCGCTTCTGTCATAGAGTAAAACGCTCTTAGCTCACTACGACTATAGCCTAACCTGCTATTGGCTTGCCACGTCTGTCACTTATTCTGTATGTGGTCGCTTCTGTCATAGAGTAAAACGCTCTTAGCTCACTACGACTATCGCCTAACCTGCTATTGGCTTGCCACGTCTGTCACTTATTCTGTATGTGGTCGCTTCTGTCATAGAGTAAAACGCTCTTAGCTCACTACGACTATCGCCTAACCGGCTACTGGCTAAGTCTATTGCCCGACCGTCTATATCCCCGCTGTGACGGTAGCCTAACTTCATCTTTACCTACATAGTGTAACACATTATTCCAGGAATTTATTCTTCTTCAAATAGCCTGAAAATGGAAACAGTAAGCTTCTCCGAAACTTCAGTAACACATTACCAATTAACACGGCGTCATACCAGAATCCTACAATCTTCATCAAGAAGGCTGTGCAAACCTAAAATCACCCAAATCAAAAATAAAAAAATAAACATCACGACCTCACTGCTGAAAGCGAGAACGGCACGACACGCAGAAACAAGTCAGTAGTCTTGACAGGCAGGAGGCGCGGCGCTGAAGGCGTAGCTGTCTGCACACTTTATCTTTAAGCAGGCACGTGGCATTGTTCAGATCTCACCGTGTGCTTGACACGAAGTTTCATCTGTTCCAGCTTAACAAACTTGTCTCAGGAATTATGGACAGGTATTGTAAAAAGCGGACAAAGTTTGTTAACAAGTTCGATGAAAATAAAATGACGGAGTACTAATAGTTCCTGGCGTTCAGTTGGTATGACTGAGTTATCATTATTCTCATATCTGATCAGTGACGTCTTCTGGGGTACGGCGTTGGAATAAATCGTATTTATGCGAGATTTGAATTATATATGTTACAGTTGGAGCTCGAAATCCGTTGATACCCGATCGTAATAGGTGAAACTACTTCCAACAAAGCCCTTTCGTAAATACTAGTTTTAACTAGTTACTTCTATAATAAACCAAATGCAGTCGACAATATTAGTATGCACTAAAATCCTTTAATTAATACCCGTACTGACCGGTTGAAAACAGTTTTGACTGAAATCACTGACCGTTAAAACAAGATATTAGGTAAAACTAGTTGTCTGTAGGAAAAAATAATAATAGTAACCGTAATTTGTGAAACAAAGTTTATTATTCAAAGCACAGTACACCTGTTTTCACTTATTGCTGCAAGGCAGGCTGCTATGGCATTTCGAGTTGCAAAGATTTCCCTTTTTCCTGCACAAGCATCGCTTTCAAGTACAATTCTTCGTGCATGTACAGCGGACAAACACTTGTCCTGTCCCTATTGCTGCTTTTCTCGCTGCAGACCTCGGAGAAATTTCGTGATCTGGCACCTGTTCCCGGGTCAAGAACACTTGAGGAGAAACGTCGAATTCAGATCTGAAAGAAATATAAATTATTTAAGTTCTGTTCTGTCCGTTTGACTTTCAGTTTGAAATTTAATTTCAACTTCAAAATTCAATGAACCTACCTGCAATATAGCTTATCCACACTCCATCCTTCGTCCCGATCTGGTACATACCGTCTTCATTTTTACCAAGCACGATTCCTAAGATCTTTCGAAGGTCTGCCTTTACTCTGTCCACATCCGGAATAGGTATAATGACAGTACCTCCAACATCAACCGGAGGACGTGTTGCATCGGAAATCAATTTCATTCTTTTGGCCTGTTTCTGTAAATTTTCGCCGGCTTCTGTTCTGGCTGAATAATATTTTGACTGTGTACCACCCAACGTTTCCTATGCACCTCTTCGTCTTCGGTCTCATTTTGCTCCTCCTTTGCATTCACCGGCTCGATGACTTTTTAAATCCATCCTCATCCTGGATGTTTTTTATAACTGCTGATGGAAGCGCAGATGTTGCGAGTCCAACTCTGGGCTCAGTACCGAACATCGCTTTGTACGGTGATTTCTTAATCCCTGAATGAAGGGATCTGTTGTTCATAAACTGCACATAGCGGAGACCGTTCGACCAATTTGTGGAGTGGTTGTCTTTCTTCCACGAAGTCAGCATATTTTCGATGTCCTGGTTGGCTCGTTCTACCGAACCCTGGCTTTGACTATGCCTTGGTTTCCCGTGAACGATCTTTTTAACTCGGGCCATAATGTAATTAGCTCGGCTGTGACAGAGTTGACAAAATCTCTGCCATTGTCTGAATGTAAAATACGCGGGGCACCAAATGTCAGAAAGTTATCAGTCAGCTGGTAGACAGCCTCTTCAGTCCTCTTGCTTTGCAGTGCTCGCAGTAAGGCAAACTTAGTCAAAGGGTCCTGATAAACCATAATGAATTTGAACTCGTGGTCAGCCTGAGATTGTATGTCAGTGAGGTCGACCTTGCAGCGGCTGTTTATTTCTGAATGAAGAATGGGTTTGCTAACCAACCCTTTCTTTTTTTCTGTTGGCAGGTTTCGCACATCGATAAGAAAGTATTTATCATTTCAGTTGTTACTCTACATTGGCATACTTCCTTGCAGTTTCCGTTTTCAGTCTGTCTCGACCTCATGTCCTACAGCTAAATGAGCAGCTTCGATAACATCGTACATTTCCTCGACTTGTAAAGAGGACTTCGCGGTTTCGCCTCTTGAGACCAATGTTTTCATTTCACCAATTTCGTGAATATCAAATCTTTTCAATCGTCGGTATTGCAAAGATGTCTTCTTGACGGCGGAGTTTGCTTCTTCAAACCTCCGCCAAAAGCTGATTGTAAGCATCTCTTGTCATTACATTGTAGTGACTCTGTTTATGTTTCTCCGAATCAAGTAATTTCTCCATGAAACACACTTTCCACCTTCTCCCCCAATCCTCCTCACACTGCGGTACGTCACTCATGTCGTACAAAGATTGCAAAATGTGTAACATTTTAAATAATGAATACTGAGACAAGCGCACTGGTCGACCGCAGACGGTAAACTGAGCCAAGTACGTATACAACTCAAGGAACAGACTACTTTCCAACTGTGCAGGTCGGCCGTGCCATGGCTCAGGCGTTTAGTCGCCGGCCTCTCACCACGGTGGCCCGGGGTTCGGTCCCAGGTCAAGTCCATGTGAGATTTGTGGTGGACAAAGTGGCACTGGGACAGGTTTTTCTCCGAGTTGTCGGTTTTCCCTGTCGCTTTCATTCCACTGGTGCTCCATTAATTGTAAAAGCTTGGTAAAAAAAAATACTGATCCATCTATCATCATCATTGGAGTTGCACAAAAAGCCTTAAGGCTGTGGTGCGAGGGCCCTTCATCACAAACGACAAAAAAAAGCTGTGCAGGTTTGAGCATGCAAAACACGTTTAACTGACTTATTTCTGTAAATACTAGTTTTGCCTAGTCAAAACTGTCAGTACATTAATTCTTCATCTTCTTCCGGTTATTACTAGATTTAAGTAACAGTAGACATTAAATTCTAGAAGTAACTAGTTACAAGTAGTATTGACGAAAGGGCTTTTTTGGAAAGAGTTTTACCTAGTACGATCGGGTATTAACGGATTTCGGGCTCCAACTGTAACATATACATGGTCTTGATTTCAGGCTTCCGCCGCGATGTTGATGAGATCTGCGCTCTTCTGGGATATTACACGGCGTCGTGTGGTAATTGTTTACCGAAGTTTCGGGACAACGTATCGGTCCCATCTTCACGGGTCAAGAGTCCGAGTAGGGAAGAAAGAAAGCCAGCACCTATAACGTAGATTATATTTGGAAAGTGCGCGCTGGGTAGCAATCAGTAGGCGTGATGACAGCGAATAGGGTAGAACCAGGGTGAGAGAGGGGTGGATAGAGACAACGTAAAGGAGCTAGGGGTACCGAGAATGCCATCAGCTAAGACAGCTGGAAAAACGTATATGGAATAGAGTAACAGTAAGGGAGGAATATATAAAGATAAAGCTAAATAAATAAAATACAAATAAACCAACAGTAAAAAATAAGATAAAAATAAATAAATCGGAAAACAGCGTGAGGGAGGGGAGACCGATACGTTGTCCCGAAACGTCGGTAAACAATTACCATACGACGCCGCGTAATATCCCAAAAGAACGCAGATCTTATATACATGGTGTTCACGCACAATAAATTCTGGCATGCAAAGTTCATGCGCCGTATTTTATTCTCATCTTTGGCCTGTCTGGCTCTACCATATTTTTTCACAGTCCTCATGGAAGGCACGGGTTTCTGAGAAAAAGTTGTTGAAAATAAAATGTGTTTTGATTTCCTCTGCATCCTTTGTCTGAAAGAGTTCTCGTTCTAAGAAGAATTCAGCGAGATATCATAAATGTACATAGGTCTTCATATAAAGCACCGTTATTGTTGTCGGATTTTAATGAAACTTGATTTTTATCGACACTTATTCAAAAAATCCTCAGGTATCAAATTTGATAAAGGTCCGTCCAGTGGGACAGACGGACAGTCATGACGAAAGTCATAGTCGCGTTTCGCGATTTCGCTTACGCGTCTAAAAACTGTAAATTATGAGATCTCATAATCCTAGTGTATAACAGCGTATACACTTCTTACCTTTTACGTACTGTTTTTATACGAATCCTGATGGTGATCCGTGTATACGCGCCGAAACATGTAGCTTAACACTTGAAATACAGTAAGAGTCGTGTTTAGTGTGAATCTGTGTGTGGCATCGAATGATAATAAGAACATAAATGAATGACAGTCGTCAAAGAAATCTTCTGGCATGTCACACCTTGTCGAGTTGTTAATAGATTTCTCAGTTTCGGAAGAAAGTATTGCCGTCATCTTCAGGGTCGAGTACAAAGTGATCTTCTTACGCTTATCAGTTTTCCCCGAAAAATTCCGTGGACTTATGCTATTTAAACATGAGAGTGTTCTACTTTAAACAACCAAACAGCGTTACTGTTTGAATATAAAACAAGACAAGAATTTATAATGTGAATAAGCTGTGCGCCTTCTACATACACTCTTTCTTGAGCGCTAAATTTTCCTTTGGACTAACACCGGAAGGTGTTACACAAGATGGGGAGTAGTGTTCACGGCAGGAGAGTGGCTAAGTGCAAGGTGACTCAGAAATCACCAACGACCGTGTTTTAAAATTCATGAGCATAAAGTAAAAATACCTTATAAGAAGCAAACTTCCCTAGGCAACAGGTCGAACGTGATGCGGGCCATCTTACTGTGTCTGCAGGAGGTTTGGCCAATTATTTTAGGGGAAGAATTCATTTACAAAATTAAGACTGCGATATTCTGGGAACTCACGTCTTGTAATTTGGTAGATACGTACCAACGTTTGGCAAGAACCTGTTGCCTCCTCCTTCGCATTCCAGTGTACCTTGTCTTAACATTGACCGAATGGACGTAAAAAAGGACCATGAAATTCCAGAGGAGGAGTAGAGGTATAGCTCTACTCTTTCTTGAACCTCGGCGCTAGATGGAGTGGGCGGTCGACTGTACGCCCCGGCCGCTTTACCCCCGGGAATGACACGGTGCCCATTCTACAGGAGGCTGGGTGGGCCCCATGGCCGATCTGCAGGGGTGCGGAAAATCTCGCCCTTACCGGGATTCAATTCGCTGACCGTCCGGCCCGTAGCGAATCTCTATACCGACTACGCTATCCCGGCCCCAAAGTTGTCACTTCCAAAAAAAACCTGAATCCTCAACAGTACCGCTGTGGGAACCTTAAATCTCGCATAAAGCGCCGTTGTCTTATTTTATATGCAACTTTCTATGGTCACATAATTTTTAGTAATCACTAACAAATAACATATATAGATGTAAATTCGTTCCCTGGGTCAGTGCGCACGCTGCTTTGCTATAAGGGAAATGATCAGTGTTTACTTGACAGTCGTACTAACATACACAGAGGTATATAGTGAGAGGAAGGTGCAGATGTGTGGAAAGTTGAAACCGACGGCACTTTACATGTGGTAACCACTTGCTTTAAAGCAGTGGTTCTCAAAGTGTGGTCGCGGACCGCTAGAGATTCCGCGAGGCCTGACCAGTATGTTCGCAAGATTATCTTTCTCTTTCCATTGTATGTTGCAAGTAAAAGATGCTTTATTGGAAATTTTAATTGTTGTAAGAATCTGTTTATGTTGAGTAAATTCGTAACACTGTTTCTCAAAGAGCTGGTTCGTTGAAATCTGCGGGCCACCAAGTTGTGTCTAAGGGGCCCTCGAATTAAGCAGGTTATTCTCAGTAGAAAGGGGTACGCGGTGACGCAGTTGGTTAAGGCACTGCACTACAAGCCGGAAGGTCGCGGGTTCGATTCCCGATGGTGTCATTGGAATTTTTCATTGACATAATCCTTTCGTTCGCACTATGGCCCTGGGGTCTACTCAACCTCTAACAGAAATGAGTACCAGGAATATTTCCTGGGGGGGTAAAAGCGGCCAGTGCGTAGAGCTGACAACCTTACCACCTTCATGTGCCTATTGTCTACAAATCTGGGAGCCTCAACCTCCTGGAACCTGGAACAGGCCTGTAATGGGATTGCTTTACCTTTACCTTCTCAGTAGAAAGTAAGGATTCTTCCTTTAGAATCTTGTAATCTTACGTGTGTTGTCATTCCTGCTAGGAAAATTATTTTGATAAATTCTTACATAAACTTGAACTTTTTACAGTTTAAGTGTGTTTCATTTTATATTTATTTGATATTTAAATGTTATTGCGATTTGTGCCTTAAGAGTCAGAGGGGATCTGCAGAATCAGTGAGACTTCGTAATCGGTCCGCGGTACTAGAACAACTGAGAAACGCAGCTTGGAAAGGCTAGAAATGCAGCTTTCAACGACCCTTCATCGCGACTTGGATTTAATGTTTCATGTTACAAAGGCAGTGGGAACAATTATGACAACCTTGTCTTACATAGATTCTCGGCACCTGCGTCTCTTTATCACGTGATTCTTATTAGACGTGGCTGTATATCTTGTCTTATTGGCATCTTGGTAGGTCTTATTTGAGTACCAAACTGCACGACGTTGAAAGATTCTGTGTAACTTTCACGCAAATATCACAAAACAATGATAATAGCATAATAACGTGCTGTTAGATGCAATAAAATTTCGAGTGGTGGTAAAGAAGCTTATTTCTATAGACATTACTAAACATCGAATATACTCATACATAGTGCATAAATGACTGGCGATTATGATAGAGGCGTATCGTTCGTGTGAGCCGCGATAGCTCAGTCGGTATAGTGACTCGCTACGAGCTGGACGGTCCGGGGATCGAATACCGGTGGGGGCGAGATTTTCAGCACCCGTCCAGACCGGCCCTGGGGCCTACCCAGCCTCCTGTACAATGGGTACCGGGTCATTCCCGGGGGTAAAGCGGCTGGGGCGTGGCGTTGACCACCCACCCCCATCTAGCGCCGAGGTTAAAGAGAGAGTAGAGCTATACTTCTACTCCTCCTCTGGGCCTTCATGGCCTGTTCTAGGGAGAACTTTACCTTACCATATATTTCGTAAAAAGTATTTCCAATATACAGGGAATGAATTGTGCGGTATAGGCTGGGCAGATGCAGTTTCACTCGTGGTTTAAACTGTATCGTTGGAAGCAGAGACGTAGCTAAGATGTCAGGAGTCTTAACCCCTAAGATCGATAAGCTTAACTCTTCTAACTTGAAGTGTTTTGTGTACAGTTGGAGCGAGGTTCATTATAAGAACTTGTGTTACGTCATCGGCAGGAGTATAGCGAGTGGATATAGGAGTACATGAAGGACGGGAAGTCCATTTAACTTGCAAGTTACTTACAGAGCATGTGTACTTTGCTGTTCGTACCTAGAGACCGGCAGGTGCGTATGAATCAATTAGACGGCCCTGCTAACAGTGCTTGTGAAAAGACAAACTGTGTCAATTTGTTACACTTTAAGTAGTCTCGGCTGAAGTTTGCGAAGGTTTAAAATTAGGGGGAAAAGTAACAAAATTCAGACACGTAACAAATTAGATGTATAACTTTAGAATTTCTCTTTATTAGGAAGTAAGTCTTTGTTTTCTGTTTATTTTTTTGTCTTTTATCTTCTCTTTTTCTTTGTCTATGTTGTCACTTATCTTTCCTTCTTTCTCTCCAGCCTCCTTCACCTCCAAATTTCCACTGTCTTTTCCTTTTCGTCCTCAGTCTCTCCCCTTCATCCTTGATTTCAGTCTGTCTTTCCTTCTCTCTCCTTTATATTCTTGATTTACTCCTACCTTTCTCACTTTCCAACTCATTGTTTTCTTTATCTCTTTCTCTCTGTTTTTTTATTTTTTTTTTTTTTGCACTCCACTTGTTTCTTCCCACCACACATTCTACCTTCAATGGCAAGTGTTTCACGCATACCCAGTGACGTAGCTGGAGAGGATGAAGTGTTGTGACCGCCGAAGGCCACATTGGAAATAAAATAAATGGTTTAATTTAATTTAATTAATTTAACTTAATTGATTTTCTGCGCTCCAAAAATTTTAAATTTTGTAGCCAGCAAGATAAATTTAAATATTTCATTTTGATTTTTTAAATTCGTAATTTATGTTAGTGGCGGCCATTGTGATTGCTTGCCGTGGGCGCCAAAACACCTGTCTACGACACTGCGCGTAACTATACGTGACAGTATAAGACAATTGTGGCACTTGGTCTCTAATTTGTTCTGCTCGACGGACGTTATTGAATGAGCACATTATTCTATCCGAGAGATGTACAAAATCGATTTGAATTTTACAGTGTTTTCAGGCCGTTTCGATGTTAAATTCAAACGTCTGGCAGGCCAAGTGCTGCGGTATCACTTTTTCTTTTGCAATTCTGTACACTACAATTTATCTTCACGAATACAGAAGGCAACGACAGAACAGTATAATAACAGTAAAGGAAAGTGAAACCGAAATGAAAACGTTAGCTGCTTTCTAGACGTGTCTTCTTATAGGGAAAGCAATTCGAAGTCGTCCAAGTGTATTTTCTAACATGTCCTTCTATCACCGAGCTACCCTTTGAAGTCAGTGTGGAAAGATAGGGTTGAAATGGTGGTAGAATCTCACCATAGTCCCAGGAGAACAAGCCGGGCATCTTGGACTAGCAATCAATGTCCCCACCCTACCTTACCAGTCCCTCCAATCCTTCGCCGCGACAGAAAACTAATATCGGAGACTCAGGCTGATGGAAAAGTTAAGATTTCCCCTAAGAAGTTCTTTTCCTTGTCTGGCGTAAGGGGATGAGAATTTCTTTTTGTCGTCTTGTTCTCTGAAAACCTTCAGTTCTATAGCGGTCTTGTAACTAGCCTGTATCCCACTGCTATTCGCTTTCCCCCTTCAACTGTTCTTTCTTATCTTCATTTTATTTTTTATTTTTTGTGCCATTTTCCCCGTCTACCTAAATTAAGTGTTTTCTATATCTCCTAGTGACCCGAACTCCATTAAGGGAGAATTGTTCTGGACTTTTAGTTAACACTTGTGGAGAATGCACTTTGAAAGCAACAAGTTACATAATGTGCCGCTTGAGTGCTCCTGTGGCGCTAGTGTGCTGCATGAATCGAACGTTGTTTGTCCATAGTTTCACTTGTTTTATTAATCAGCGTCCACTGTTCCAGCACTTATGCCACAGGAAAAGGCTTAATTCAACTAATGAAATTAGGTAGAATTTCAACATTCCCTAGCTAGATAACAAAATGAAGAAGCTCGCTTACTTCATTATACAGAGTTTTGCGTTAGGAATCCACAATTATTCAACCGATCAATGCATTCTTTTTTTTTCAATGGCTCGACAGCCCCTTGGGGGCCTAGGCCGCCTCATTTTTCGAGGCTTCACGATCACACACATTTGAGACACACCACACTCGGTAGGACTCCTCTGGACGAGGGACCAGGCCGTCGCAGAGACCTCTACCTGACAACATACAACACTCACAACAGACAGACATCCATGCCCCGGTGGAATTCGAACCACAATCCCAGTAAGCGAACGACCGCAGACCCACGCCTTAGACCGCACGGCCACTGGGATTCGCGATCAATGCATTCTGGCTTGGGAATTCGAAGTTTTGTTAATGGATACTCTATGGAATGGAAATGAATGTGGGAAAAACTAAAGTAATGAAAATCTCAAGGCAACCATCCCCAATGAAAATTATGATAGATCAAAAACAATTGGAGAATGTGGAATATTTCAATTATTTGGTAGCATGATAACAAGTGATGCAAGGTGTACACGTGAAATTAAATCCAGAATTGCCATGGCAAAAACAGCATTCAACAAGAAGAAAAATCTTTTCACCAGCAACTGGAATTAAATTTAAGGAAGAAACTAGTAAGTGCTACATTTGGAGCATAGCTTTGTATGGTGCTGAAACGTGGACACTTCGGAAAGTAGATCAGAAGTATCTGGAAAGTTTTGAAATGTGGTGCTGGAGAAGAATGGAGAAGATCAGTTGGACCGATCGTGTGAGAAATGAAGAAGTATTACACAGAGTGAAGGAGGAGAGGAATATCGTACATACAATAAAAAGAAGAAAGGCTAACTGGATTGGTCACATCTTGCGTAGGAACTGCCTTCTGAAACACGTGATTGAAGGAAAGTTAGAGGAAGGATAGAAATGACGGGACGACGAGGGAGAAGACGTAAGCAGCTACTGGATGACCTTAAGGAAAAGAAAGATACTGAAATTGAAAGAGGAAGCACTAGATCGCACCCTGTGGAGAACTCGCTTTGGAAGAGGCTACGGACCTGTCGTAAGACAGACTACAGAATGAATGAATGACACCAGACGTCACGGAGATAAATGAGAATAATGTAAAATGACTAGGTCTGTTTAAAATCAGATATAAATGCGAAAATGAAGTCAGCAAGACGCAGCCCTTACTGCGGGATGTGGAGAAATAGAAAGAGCAGGTAAGAAAGCTGTGAGACAGAGGAGGACAGCAAGAGTAACAGTATTAGTGTGAGTAGTGACATGAGAAACACGGTACAGGTAAAGAATGAACAGGCCCTGGGAGTTCCAGGAGGTTGAGACTCCCAGATTTCAAGACAAACAGCCCTATGCACCGGCCGCCTTTACCTCACAGAAATATTATTGGTACTCATTCCTGTTAGAGGCTGAGTCGACCCCAGGGCCATGATGAAGCCGTAATGTCAAAGAAAAGTGACCTTCCGGCTTGTAGCGCAGTATCTCAACCAACTGCGCCAGCATTTGAAGAAAGCTGTTGTGTCACGCGAGAAAGGATTCGTGTAAAGAAAGGAACACACCTCTGTAAACTATCAAGCTAGTCACTGGTACACAAATGCAGATACTTGTACCTTACACTGAACCAGCCAGCCCATTACATACGGACTGCGTCTCTAAGATAAAGGTAAAGCGATCCCATTACAGGTCTGGACAGGCCCTTAGGGTTCCAGGAGGTCGAGGCTCCCAGATTTCTAGACAATCGGCACATGAAGGTGGTAAGGTTGTCAGCCCTACGCACCGGTCACCTTTACCCCCCAGGAAATACTCCTGGTACTCATTTTTGTTAGAGGCTGAGTCGATCCCAGGGCCATAGTGTGACCGAAAGGATCATGTCGATGAAAAACCCAGTGATACCATCGGGAATCGAACCCGAGACCTTGTAGTGCAGTGCCTCAAGCAACTGCGTCACCGCGTACCCCCGTGTCTCTAAGATCCATGTTAATGTAATCTTCCTTCTTATGCCTACGTATCCCAAGTTACGTCTTTCTTTGAGATTTAAAAATCAGAATTTAATTTAATTTGTTATTTCGTTTAACCCTTCAGTGCCTAACCTTTAAATCTTCACATGCCGCCAGCCCCTGTGCACTGTATGATTATGAATGCATTTAAATGATACTATAAATTTAAACCCCTCCGTTCTGGACAGTCGGAGTTCAAACCTCAGCGTCGTTGAAGGGTTAATGCTTGCTGCACGCGCGGTGCTTTTATTCCCTTAGATTAGGCGTCCATAACATCGGCGATCACTGCAAATTACGCTGTCGTGGTCTCTGTGTTATATCATTCTGTCTTCTAATAAAGTTATACCCAAGAGGCCAACAGCCTTTGTGCGATGTCGTGAGATGTGTTAGATTACAGGCGTGTTTCGGCGTCTTTATGCATCATCGTCATTGTCACTAAATCACCTTCAGGAATGGTTCAGAGCATTTTATGATGAACATCAGTCAGTTTTGTGAAACAGACAGTACAGACTTCTAAAAATGTAACTTCTGACACAATTCAAAGGTATGTTGACCTTTGAAATTTTAAATGCATACGAATGTCGATTTAAATTTTAAAATTTTAGGGTTCCGCTTATGATTTAATGCGTTTATGTTTTAGATATTCACACTTTTATGCTTACATTTTGAACCAACAGATTAATGCCTATTACGACTGTATAATATCCTAAACCATTTATATAGGTGATATAGTGGCGCTGATGATGACGCGTAATTGAAGCGTCGAAATGCTTCTGTCAACTAAAATAATTGACAGAGGAATACAAATAATGTTGGGTGTAATTTTATTACAAATTTAAACGCCGCAGGATATGACAGTAACAATGTTTGTTAGAATGTTTGAGTGTAGAATGGGTGTGGTCAGCATTAGGCCCCTCAGGATTTGTATTTCTCCAGACAACAATTTTCTGTGACACGAGGTGTTTATGAGTTACACATTTACACAAAGGGTCACGTTATTTAACACATAAAGTTACTTACGAAATTGAAGCCTGATTTATTATGTCTGTTTAGATTACTTCCCTTGTATGCTTAGTATAAACAGCATATGTAAACAAATTAAATTAGTGGAGTTAAATAAATAATTACTAAATATGTTACCTTCTGCGTTCCTTGTGTATGGTATTGATAATTCCGAGAAATGGTGTGCCTTGCCCATGCATTAAAATCGAGTTACTTCGTTTAGAACCTGTGTTATGTTTATGTGCTTTATTAGCACTCGATATAAAGGACTCTGAATTTTAACCTCGAGAATTTGACAGCTCCCATCTCTGCCTACAGTTTCAATAGACAGACCCTCCATTGCTCCACTATTATCCATTGCAGCCCTTGAGGGACACAATGAAGCCATAATTTCTCTGAATAAGCCCGCTATTAATTTAAATTTCTTTAAAGACATCTTGACAGAATGAACGGTATTGCTTGTCAGAGATTACTTGTTATCGGCATAGGAAGAATCTGCAATACCGCCTGAAGTATTGGTACTTGTCGACTGCTTAGTAGTGAGAGATATTTTTCGGTAATTATTGCCATCTTGAAAACGTACCCGTAACTATAAGAAAGACTTGTTACACGAAGATAGAATAACGACCTAATTTCAGCTCGTGGACTGTGCAGGGTGCATATTATTTGTGAAAGGCTATATAAATTTAGCGAAATGTTTCCAAGTACACACGGTGCAATTTTATTTTACGCTTAGTGGGTTCAGAACAGGTTTCTTCCATTTTTACTCTTCATATTTAGTGAAGCCTTTGGTGTTAAGTTCTGGAAAATGCTGGTGGTGTACCAAATTGTTTACAGTCTAACACATCTGGACGACCGAGGAATCGTCGTTCGATTCCCGACAGAAACTAGATACGTATCTAGGAGTATTCCTTCTCCAGAGCGCCAGTCGGCTTCTGGTGTCCACCCAGCGTACCGGAGCGTGAAGCTGACCAGTCACCTTATATGAGGCTAAGAATGAGTGGAGCTTTACCTTCATTCCCCCATATGCCCTCGTTATGTGCACAGTAACAATTTTCCTTTTTACCTAATATTTCTGTGTTTAAATCAGTTCTACTCGGTAGCAGTTAGTAACAATATTCACCAAGGTTGGCGCCACCGACCGGTTGCTGAAGGCGACGGCGTGTCGTTATCGAGCGTTGATAGTCGATTCCATGCAGCGTCGCGACGCTTCGAAAAGACGCTACATGATGTCGCATATGCCTAGCTTTTACCGTGTACTGCTCTCTACGGACTAGAAAGAAACAATTACGAAACTCAGATTTGATTTTTTTTTCTATCAAACTACACTTTTTTAAAAGTGTAGTTTGATAGAAAGTCCCCCTGATGATGATCCGATAAGGATCGAAACATATGTAGGGGTAGTGTCAACTAAAATAAATAGTGACATTTGATTTGCATTAGTTGTTTTTGTTTAAATAGAGTGACAATGCACGGTGATGATAATATAAAATTCAGATTTAATTGTTGTGTTTCTTAACATTTTAATTGGGAGCCGGTATAGCGTGGTCGTTATAGCGACTAGCTGCGGGCTGGACGGTCCGGGGTTTGATTCCAGGTAGGGATTAGAGACGTTGTGTTCTCCAGAACCTTCCAGTCCGTCTCTGGGGCCCATCTGGCCTCGTATTCAAGAGGTACTGGGGTCCTTTCCCAGGGTAAAGCGGCCGGAGGGTGAAGGTGAACACTCACCTCCATCTAGTGACAATGTTAAAATGAACGCAGCTATAACTCTGCTCTCCCTGTCTAACTTCATGGCGTGGACAGTGACAACTCTTAATAATTTCGTATTTCTACAGAATTATTTCTCTGTGTGTCGTATAGTTCATGGCCTGGCTCTTCTCCCTCATTAAACACATACTTCAAACAAGAGAACATGAGACGGCGAGACAGAGTGAACTAAAGGAGAAAGAGACGGAGAAGAAATGAAGAGACGGAAAGACCGTAACAAGCTGAAAAGCACATACTCCGTGAGGCAGTACACAGACTTTATCAAGACCTTTTTCCGTTGCTTTCAAAATGGCGTACAGTTTCACAGTATACGTCTGAGTGTAATATTATTTATAATAAAATTACAGCTTTCCCTGCTCCGATTTTCACGAAACTCACAAATGCTCAAGAGATTTGTGTGCAGCTGTTTTATACCGAATTTCAAAGGAACTGGACAGTGGATGTGGGGAGTGGCCGCGTCATGGCTCAGGCGGTTAGTCGCCGGCCTCTCATCGCGGAGGCCCGGCTTCGATTCCGGGTCAGTCCATGTGGGATTTATGGTCGACAAATTGGCACTGGGACAGGTTTCTCCCCAAGTACTTCGGTTTTCCCCTGTCAATTTCATTCCACCGGTGCTACATTACTTGGAAAAATGAAAAAAACTGATCATCTTTCTCTTCATCTTCATCACAGGGTTGCACAATAATCCTTAAGGCTGCGGTGCGTCCGTAGCATCTGCTGCGGGGCCCTTCACCACAAAAAAAGTGGGAAGTACGGATAGAAAATCATTTACCCCTCTAAGTAAAGTATGACTTTTGCTGTGATGATATTCACGAAACTTAAGGTCACATAGACAAATCCTGTGGACACCTCCTGTACCGAATTTGTTTCCAAATCAGAAGAAAAATGTAGAAAATATTGACATTTTATTGAGGGGGTCAAGTAAGGTATGGCTTTCAGTGCACCGATTCCTACAAAACTCATAATTGTTCAACTGCATTATGTTGAGATATCCTACACCGAATTTTACCCAGATGATCAAGAATTATGGGAAGTATGTATACAAATTTGTTACTCCTTTTTTCCGTTAACTAAAGTACATCTTTCACTGTGCCTCTTTGCACGAAACTCACCTTCGCTAGACAACGTTTTTTTAAAGAACGTCTATACGGAGTTTCATGGAAATCCAGCAGAGGGCTTAGTCGCTGATTAGGATACAAACACATGAACAGACGTGGTCGCCACATGAGGCGTTTTTTTCTACATCGTAATTAACGCCCGAAAGCAAATCACAGAAACATGTAGAAGTAACCGAGATTAGTGCCAGAGATGTGATTTCAGATGTATAAGCATCTCTCTACACATTTATGCGCTTTCTATTTATTACTGTAACTGTATTTGTTACTGGTAAGACAGTTTCACACATACTTCGTCCTCAAATTTGGTACTTAGCTGTTGGCTATCTAAACTTCGTGCCATTCTCGGTGAGAAATAATTTATCCGCGCTATGTTTTGTCTACACCATGTTAGTGGGAAGTCTGTATCCAACATGAATACTGCGCTGAAGTTAGTTTATAAGAAACAAATCTACCTCGAAAGGTTTAAAGAGGGTAAATTTAATGCCGTTTATTTGCCTTAAAATACAGCGGAAAGGTTGCTACTTTGTGGAACATTGTAAGAAAAGCAGCTCAGACTTCAGGGAGCAATTATAGATGATAAAAACAAAAAAAAACATTATGACGTAGGTATGATATTTATTTCAGATAAGAGGAATAGGTTAATAAATAATATATTATTTTATTGCCTGTGGCAGAAAATTACAGTGAGTCAGGTTAGAAGATATTGCTGCATTTCAGATCTTATTTATTTCGTAGCTGGACGTCATATACCAAAGTGAGACGCTGCAGAGATTCCAAGAATGGATCGATGGTCTGATACGCAGTTCCCAAGTACGTTTCTTGAAATGTTGAGATTTTGTAATGGGTTTGATGTTTGTTCGTAGCTGATAGGCATAGAGACGTCTTTTTTTTTGGCTCTAAGTAGTCAATAATGTTACTTTTGTGGTCCAGGATTACATGGTGATGCTGATAAACTTGGTAATTTCGACATTGCGCACTTCTGTACTATTATATTACATGTAGTGGTGATGCTGATAAACTTGGTAATTTCGACATTGCGCACTTCTGTACATATTATATTACATGTAGTGGTGATGCTGATAAACTTGGTAATTTCGACATTGCGCACTTCTGTACATATTATATTACATGTAGTGGTGATGCTGATAAACTTGGTAATTTCGACATTGCGCACTTCTGTACATATTATATTCTCATACGTATTTCTTATTTAAGAGTTGTCTGTAGGCTCTTGTAAGTCATTTTAAGTGTGTACTAACCAATACAGGATATTAACTAGGAGATGATGCTATGGCGGTGCCGAAACACGTAGCGCTACTTATGTATATGGAGTGATATAGTAGAAGCAACATGTTAAACATCGAGTGTCACTTTTCTTTTGCGCCACCCTGTATATTGACAGGCAATTTTTTAGACTTACTGAAACGTGTATTGGAAATTGAATGAATTCGAAACAACGAAGAAATCTGAAGATCTGTTAAGTCGTGTAACGAAAACAGGCCCTAGAATAGAATTGTTAGATCTCTGAAAGTAAACTGGGAGCACTACGCTACAAACCGGAAGGTCACGGGTTCGATTCACGATGGTGTCATTGGAATTTTTCATTGACACAATCCTTTCTGTCGCACTATGGCCCTGGGATCGACTCAACCCCTAACAGAAATGAGTATCAAGAATATTTCCTTGGGGGCTAAAGGCGGCCGGTGCTTAGGGCTGACAACCTTACCACCTTCGTGTACCGATTATCTAAAAATTCAGGAAATTTATTACAGAGTATTTACATCCCCAGGACCTAAGTTTGTAATAGCGCATTGGACTTTATTTCCCTGGACAGACAAAATGTAACATGCTGTATATAAACTAGATTGAATGTAAGTAAATGTGTAAGTAAGCGTCTTAAGATATATTAAAAGTGCGTAGTTAAATCTCAGTCGGATAGTATGGTCTTCAGTGAGTATTTGTGTTTGTGCGCAGTCAAAGGCTTTGGTGATATATTTGTGCTGTGAGTATGTAAAATAGTGATGTTGAAAGCCATTGGTATGGGGTGGTTAGACATGTTGAATGCAGGGGAAGGAGTAATCTGTTTTAGATTAATTGATGAGAAGTGAAAAACTTTCTGCTCGAATGTTCAGAGCTTCGTATACTAATTTGACTGATTTTAATGGACATAAAAATGAATAAGCTCCTACGTGTTCTATACGGTTGTTTAAAAGTATTTGTATTTGTCTCTGTCGGACAACATGCGATTTTGCAGTGTGCGGTGCTTCTTTTGTGGAACCTGTTCAAGTAAATGGAGATGATTTTTAAAACAAAATTAATTATAAAAGAAGTCAGTCGTGCATAGGAAGTAATTTCTGTTCTCGTTAGCGTCGTAAATTAATGACATCATATAAAGAGCTTTTTTTAAATTTCCTTTTAAAGCTACTTCCTTGTATTTTATGCTTTGTAAAAAACTAATTTATTTGCAATACCTAGTAATAAATTTTAATTTAATTTGCCCTTAACTGTGACATGTAGAAATGACTGTATATTTATGCACAATGCCTTGATAGCGTATGAGAGAATATTGTACGCCTCTGTGTATTCTTCTCCTCGGCACTGTATGTAGGTGTACAGCGAACCGTAAGATTCACTGTTCTTCCGTTTAGTCCAGGTAACTCTCTCTCTCTCTCTCTCCTCTCTCTCTATATATATATATATATATATATACGAAACTGAGATGGTCTACACACAGCGCGCAGGTGATCGTAAAGTGAAACATTATGCGTAGCTGCCAGGAATCGAAGATTGTCAACACAGCGTAGTCTTATTAGTTGGCAAAGTGTGTAGTCAGGTGCTTCTGTCCCAGATATTCAAACAGTCAGTTCCTCCGAAACGTCGGTAGTTATCTACCAAATTGCACGACGTTTAAATTAACATGACCGTAGTTTTTAGTTACGAGCGTGAGAACTTCAGATCTCGCATAGAATCTAGTCAGTCATGTTGCACACCTAGAATCACAACCCTAATTATCTAAACGTTATTCAAAGCTAACGAATTTTAATTATATTACAGACTCCCTTGTAATTAGCAGCAATTAACCGCACGCTAAATCGCTTTTAATAAAATCCTCTTACTTTATTTATTACAGATGGAAGCACTTTTCGGCAGCTAATAACTAAAATTGTTTTACGTTTGACTGACTTATGAAGTGACGTTAGTGCAAGAAGTATATAAATGATGGTCTCGTAAGTAATTATATGGTTTCGAAACGGGGTCCTTCTGTTTAAAGGCATAACACAAGACATAGGTTTCAGAAATTTTCAGGTTCAGCAATATTTTTGAACATAACGATAAATTTAATGTCTATAACGAACATCTTGTCCCCGGTATTGTTAAGTAACTGACCGACAGAGTGCAGCAGAGACCTCTTTCATAAACTTATCGTCTCCTAGCTTGTCAAGATATACCTCTTCCATCACTGGTCATGAGCCAGTTGAATTCAACCCACACCCTCACGAACATGTTTTAGTATCCATTTAAATATTACGTTCTCTTTGGCGAGGGAACCTAAATAGCTTATTTAGCGTAGTGACTGGGCTGAGGACTGGACAAAAGAAGAACCTGGATTCGATTCCAGGCAGGAACAATTTCTTTTTTCAGAGTCCGAATCGGCTGTGTCCTCCAGTTGTCCTGTCCAATGGGTACCGGCGGAGATTGTTTCTCCGGTAGTAGAGTCGCTGGGTAGTGAAGCTTACCACTCGCCTCCATCTTCCCTAGAGGTTAGGAATGCGTGGACTTTTACCTCCACGCCCATATCTCTTTATGGCTTCGTTTTTATTTCAGCACAGGGACTACTTTGACTTTACCTGCGATTTATGCGTAGGTCTCCTGAGACGTCTCTGATAACACCAGTTCTTAGTGTGTTATATTCCGTGGACTGCTACCTCAAATGTCATGTCATAATTGCCTGAAAGTAGGCTAAACATAAGGCATATGGCGAAAGCGAGGTACGGCTCCACTCATTGTTAACCTCGATATTAGATGGGGTGTGGTCAGTTTCACGCCCCAGTTGCTTTACAGCCCACTGAATAGGAAGCTGGATGGGTTCTAGAGCAATCTGAGCGTTTTGGAGAAGGTAAACAGCTCTTACCCCAGGCGGGAATCAAAGGACGATTTCTTCGATGCCCAGCCTGTAGGACATTTCTGTGCCAACAAGCTACCTGGATTGGCCTGTATGAAGTAGCTTATTGTTGAGGTCAGAGAGAAATGAAAAATAACAATGAAAATATGTTTAGTCCTTCTGTTTGCAGTTCACTGTACATTGAACAGGGCCATCTGTTGGAATTTCACGTCATGTTTTGGGGTTACAAGTTACCGGCGTTTTCGATCACTCTCCGGCTCCATCTTCAGGCTGATATGTACTGCTCTAAAGACGAACGTAGTATGTTCTTCCGAAACGTCGGTAAATTTCTGTTATGCGTGATTTCAGGTTTCCGCCGCGATGTAGATGAGATATGCGCTCTTCTGGTACATTACGCAGCGTCGAGTGATAGTTCTGTACCCACGTTTCGGGACAACCTATAGGTCCCATCTTCAAGAGTCAAGAAGTTTTTGACCCTTGAAGATGGGACCTATAGGTTGTCCCGAAACGTCGGTGTTCTTAACCCTTGAAGATGGGACCGATCGGTTGTCCCGAAACGTCTGTACAGAACTACCACTCAGAGCTGCGTAATATCCCAGAAGAGCGCAGATATCAAATTTCTGTTATTTTACACGTCGTAGTATATCAAAAGACGGTTAATCTTCATAGACATCGACTTGTGAACCTCACATTTGTCTTCACATTCTTGTTGCTGTAATCCATAGAAAACCTTTCAGAAGTATCAGATAACCGATTTGAAGGCCTTACATAAAGCTATGGTTTTTCAGAAAAGAAACGTACCAATAGGAGACAGACAGACCAGAAGACAACAGCCGAGTGTCTCTTTACGGGAGAGGTCGTAGCTGTGTCATGCTTCCAGATGGGTTATTTTTACGAGCGAGGAAGTCTGCTGAGATACCGTCACACAATGCATTAAGGGCTGTGCTGTGTTCCATTATTATAGGGTAGTACAGCGACAGTGGGCTTAAAACGGCCGTAACTGCGTCTTTCAAAACGAACTTCTCGATCTGGTCTTCGTATGCTAATTTCAAATTGTAAGAACTTCTTTGAATTTTGTCCCCGTGCA
Organism: Reticulitermes speratus; assembly: GCA_021186555.1. NCBI lineage: Eukaryota > Metazoa > Arthropoda > Insecta > Blattodea > Rhinotermitidae > Reticulitermes > Reticulitermes speratus. Next base: position 7,186,927 of record JAJKFL010000026.1, on the reverse strand, counting down.
CGCTATGAAGGCTTATGGAGGGGGAGAAATTCCGGACCTGATGAATGTGATTAGTCAGCTTCACGCCCCGGCCGTTTTAACTCTGTGGGAAGAGACCGGGTACAGATTTAATCCCAGAAAGATCAGGACGTTTGCAATAGAGAAAAATTCCTTCGTCATGCATTGAATATAATTATGATACCTCTGTCTTCTATGCCTGTAGCCTAGTCGCTATACAGACAGTTATCCTGTTTCCACTTTTATTTCTTACACATTTCTTAGTTTATTTATTTTTATGGTGATTTAAGGATGCTGTCTGTAGTTCAGACTACATGATGTCGATGTGTAGGTCATTGGTGGGTAATGAATTGGAAAGTAGGTGGAAGGAAGTGACAGCAGTCTAACTCTAGGGGCTGCTCCAGAATTTTCCTGGAGGCATTGGAAAATAAAAGCAAGGCATGCCAGACACGAGTAATTCTGCCTCGGCTGAGAATAAAACCAGGCGCCTTCCGTATACAAGTCACAAGCGCTGTCACGTGATATACCTTGCTTACTTTGGAGTTTGTTGTTTGTGAAGGACATAGGTGGGGGATAATATTAAAATATGTACTACCTAACTGATGTGTTTAAGTTTCTTTGTTATTATTATTATTATTATTATTATTATTATTTACTGCAATTGGGGTTTCACCCGGTGGCAGTAGTCCTTACACTAGTACACACAATACAAATGTTTTCACCCGGTGGCAGTAGTCCTTACACTAGTACACACAATACAAATGTTTTCACCCAGTGGCAGTAGTCCTTACACTAGTACACACAATACAAATGTTTTCACCCGGTGGCAGTACTAGTACACACAATACAAATGTTTTCACCCGGTGGCAGTAGTCCTTACACTAGTACACACAATACAAATGTTTTCACCCAGTGGCAGTAGTCCTTACACTAGTACACACAATACAAATGTTTTCACCCGGTGGCAGTACTAGTACACACAATACAAATGTTTTCACCCGGTGGCAGTAGTCCTTACACTAGTACACACAATACAAATGTTTTCACCCAGTGGCAGTAGTCCTTACACTAGTACACACAATACAAATGTTTTCACCCGGTGGCAGTACTAGTACACACAATACAAATGTTTTCACCCGGTGGCAGTAGTCCTTACACTAGTACACACAATACAAATGTTTTCACCCGGTGGCAGTAGTCCTTACACTAGTACACACAATACAAATGTTTTCACCCGGTGGCAGTAGTCCTTACACTAGTACACACAATACAAATGTTTTCACCCGGTGGCAGTAGTCCTTACTAGTACACACAATACAAATGTTTTCACCCGGTGGCAGTAGTCCTTACACTAGTACACACAATACAAATGTTTTCACCCGGTGGCAGTAGTCCTTACACTAGTACACACAATACAAATGTTTTCACCCGGTGGCAGTAGTCCTTACACTAGTACACACAATACAAATGTTTTCACCCGGTGGCAGTAGTCCTTACACTAGTACACACAATACAAATGTTTTCACCCGGTGGCAGTAGTCCTTACACTAGTACACACAATACAAATGTTTTTCACCCGGTGGCAGTAGTCCTTACACTAGTACACACAATACAAATGTTTTCACCCGGTGGCAGTAGTCCTTACACTAGTACACACAATACAAATGTTTTCACCCGGTGGCAGTAGTCCTTACACTAGTACACACAATACAAATGTTTTCACCGGTGGCAGTAGTCCTTACACTAGTACACACAATACAAATGTTTTCACCCAGTGGCAGTAGTCCTTACACTAGTACACACAATACAAATGTTTTCACCGGTGGCAGTAGTCCTTACACTAGTACACACAATACAAATGTTTTCACCGGTGGCAGTAGTCCTTACACTAGTACACACAATACAAATGTTTTCACCCGGTGGCAGTAGTCCTTACACTAGTACACACAATACAAATGTTTTCACCGGTGGCAGTAGTCCTTACACTAGTACACACAATACAAATGTTTTCACCCGGTGGCAGTAGTCCTTACACTAGTACACACAATACAAATGTTTTCACCCGGTGGCAGTAGTCCTTACACTAGTACACACAATACAAATGTTTTCACCGGTGGCAGTAGTCCTTACACTAGTACACACAATACAAATGTTTTCACCGGTGGCAGTAGTCCTTACACTAGTACACACAATACAAATGTTTTCACCCGGTGGCAGTAGTCCTTACTAGTACACACAATACAAATGTTTTCACCCGGTGGCAGTAGTCCTTACACTAGTACACACAATACAAATGTTTTCACCCGGTGGCAGTAGTCCTTACACTAGTACACACAATACAAATGTTTTCACCCGGTGGCAGTAGTCCTTACACTAGTACACACAATACAAATGTTTTCACCCAGTGGCAGTAGTCCTTACACTAGTACACACAATACAAATGTTTTCACCGGTGGCAGTAGTCCTTACACTAGTACACACAATACAAATGTTTTCACCCGGTGGCAGTAGTCCTTACACTAGTACACACAATACAAATGTTTTCACCCGGTGGCAGTAGTCCTTACACTAGTACACACAATACAAATGTTTTCACCCGGTGGCAGTAGTCCTTACACTAGTACACACAATACAAATGTTTTCACCCGGTGGCAGTAGTCCTTACACTAGTACACACAATACAAATGTTTTCACCCGGTGGCAGTAGTCCTTACACTAGTACACACAATACAAATGTTTTCACCCGGTGGCAGTAGTCCTTACACTAGTACACACAATACAAATGTTTTCACCGGTGGCAGTAGTCCTTACACTAGTACACACAATACAAATGTTTTCACCCGGTGGCAGTAGTCCTTACACTAGTACACACAATACAAATGTTTTCACCGGTGGCAGTAGTCCTTACACTAGTACACACAATAGAAATGGACATATAATATACATAAAAATAACAATACAAAACAAACTATACACAATTACAAAACAAAATACATACAGTAATCTAGGCGAGCTGTTATTCTGCTTAAATGAAAACCTGTTCCTCTGTCTTTGGAGTTTTTCGGGGGTTACTGATGGTAATTGTTAATAAATTGTGGATTAAATTTTCTAGACAACATATTTTTGAACACGTCTTTATGTAGAATTTATTGTTAAAAGGTAAGACTCGTAAACTAAGACCAAGAAACTGTACGCCTCTGTTCCGAAATAGTTAAGGAATAATTTAGATTATTTCGCGTTCCAAAACAAGGGAGTAGGACTTAAGTTGGTGGGTTTAGTGCGTCAACATTCTGAAGTTAAGACTGAAGTAGAAGCGAGGAGGAGAGAGAGAGAGAGGGCTTCTACAGAACGTACCGTCGTACTTTGTAGCACGAAACTTGGTAACAGATTTAGTTGTTTACCTCTCTTTATATACCAAGAGGGAACCGTCAGATATGCACAATGTATGTGGAGGACGTCTGACAGAAATAGGTACTGAAATTGTTATTTGTAATTAAATAACAATTCTGAGAATTTAGGAAGCAAATTAAGTTAATTTTATTGTAAACACCCGGTGGTCCGTAAACACCGAGCTGTCTGATGAGATGCAGTTAGGTTTCTCATTAAATGTTAACGTTAGATTCTGTTTAAGAGCTCACTGGTTGTGCTTTCGTATTGTTGAGTCGAGAAAAATTGGAAAAATTTTATGTGTGCCGCACGTGAATATAGAGCCTATATACGTATAAAACGTAGTCCTATATAAGCACATGTATGTATGTATGTATGTATGTATGTACGAAGTCAGTAAGTAATTAGATAGTGAAGAAACTGCTCGCCTTTCGGAGAAGCAGATTGTGCATTACTTTCTATCCTGAACCAGTTAAGTCCAATCCACATTAACACACACTTTCAGATTAATTTTAATATTATCCATCCATTTACGCATAGATCTCCCAGGTTACCTCTTTCCTTTATGTGTCTCGACCAAGCTTTTGTATTCATTTTTGCACATATTAGAACGTTCACACATATATATGTGTGCATGTGTGTGTTTGTGCGCGCGCACGTATGCGTGTGTGTTAGGGACTCGTGGCCCTAAACACTTTTGATTGCGTTGCAAATAGGGCAGGTATCACGTAGGATTGCGTCGAACTGTTGATCGTCTTAGTTTAATGTTTATTTCGGTTAATCAAGTAGCTGAATTTCCTTATTAAACCTCATAAATTCGCTAGACTTTCGCAGTAATTACGTACTCCTTGGAGAATACATGAGGATACTTAATGTGGCCTCTCACTTCAACTTTCTCAAGCTAAACGCTGTATATTTTCTCATACTAATTAACGCCTCAGACAAATACGTAGCTTCATATTTTTACATCTTTTTTAAATACGTAGCTTCATATTTTTACATCTTTTTTAAATACGTAGCTTCATATTTTTACATCTTTTTTAAATAAGTAGCTTCATATTTTTACATCTTTTTTAAATAAGTAGCTTCATATTTTTACATCTTTTTTAAATACGTAGCTTCATATTTTTACATCTTTTTTAAATACGTAGCTTCATATTTTTACATCTTTTTTAAATACGTAGCTTCATATTTTTACATCTTTTTTAAATAAGTAGCTTCATATTTTTACATCTTTTTTAAATACGTAGCTTCATATTTTTACATCTTTTTTAAATAAGTAGCTTCATATTTTTACATCTGTTTTAAATAAGTAGCTTCATATTTTTACATCTTTATTAAATAAGTAGCTTCATATTTTTACATCTTTTTTAAATACGTAGCAATATATTTCGTGAATATTTCTTCGCGTTTGCGAACCTGCTACATATGTCGGTATTAATATACCACCTTAACTGAAGCTTTTTACAAACTATTACGGGAAGAATGTTTTCAGTCTCGTATTAAAATTAATTATAGAAGAATAAGACATAAAATATAAAATTCCTCTAACGTCTTAACTATAAGTATATTCACAACGTTGTTGCTTTTATTACTATGGCGCATTAATGGAACTGAAACCTATGCCGGGTCAATTGTCGTGCCAATTATCGCTGACGTCACGTGGTTGTCGAAGTAATTCTTGATACATTGTTGAAGTGTAATTTGTGCGATGGTTGTTATTCCTCTTTGTGATCTTTAGATGATATGTTGCTGTGATTGCATTTCTTCTTGGTTCTTTGTTATTTGTGAACCTTAATTCGTAAAAAATGTAATAGATAATAGACCAAGTCTTGTCAATAAAATACCTAGGCATAGATGTAACAAGTCAAGTACTGCTGCAAGTCGAAGTCAAAGGTCAGATAAAGCCAATAGAATTTCAGGATGTTTAAATGGTACAGTATGGAACAACAAATACATCTCTAGAGAAACAAAATCTATAATTTATAAAACTGGCTGATGCTGCAGAGACAAGGCCTGACATTGCCTACTTAAAAAATCTTTGGGAACTGCTGAAATGACAACGTTACGGAGAATCACAAGAAATAGATTGAACGACAGAGTGCTGAGTGAACACATCAGACATCTGTGTAACAGCCCGCCCATAAATGAATGGATACTTGGAAGACGGATGGAATGGAATGGCCTTATATCCAGAAAGGCAAACACAAGAGTAGTAAAAATAGCACGAGATAAAGCACCAAACAGCAAGAGAAACACTGGAAGACTGAAGAAAAGATGGCGGCAATCCTTGGAAACTGGTTAGGAACAGGCTGAAAGCCTATCTTCAAGAAGAAGAAGAAGAATTTGTGGAAATATGTCGATCCAATCCCGTTAGTGCCTTATTGTGATGTAATGATATTACTGGTTTAAATTATACTTAGATATCTTCCTTTGTAAAATATTATTGTGACTGAGTGAATGACTGAGCCACACTGAGTTGCCGTGTTTACGATAGAGCTTGTTTTGTTTGTGACGTAACAGACCCGGTCCCCATGGATGCAAAGCCGGATGACCAATTTTAACGGCCGTGGAGGTTTACGATTCTCTGTGACGTCACAGCCCGGTTTCCGGAGTTACGACGGACATTGCTTTGCGAATGACGTTACAACCTGTAAGATAGTCATGAACGAAAAATGGAATGGGGCGTTTGCGCATGGACATTGTGTCACGGGGTATGTGGCCTGGGTCATTGCTGCTAGAGTAATGTGTAGATAACACAACGTGACGCAAACATGTACGTGGCCTGGGTCATTGCTGCTAGAGTAATGTGTAGTTAACACAACGTGACGCAAACATGTACGTGGCCTGGGTCATTGCTGCTAGAGTAATGTGTAGATAACACAACGTGACGCAAACATGTATGTGGCCTGGGTCATTGCTGCTAGAGTAATGTGTAGATAACACAACGTGACGCAAACATGTACGTGGCCTGGGTCATTGCTGCTAGAGTAATGTGTAGATAACACAACGTGACGCAAACATGTACGTGGCCTGGGTCATTGCTGCTAGAGTAATGTGTAGATAACACAACGTGACGCAAACATGTATGTGGCCTGGGTCATTGCTGCTAGAGTAATGTGTAGATAACACAACGTGACGCAAACATGTATGTGGCCTGGGTCATTGCTGCTAGAGTAATGTGTAGTTAACACAACGTGACGCAAACATGTACGTGGCCTGGGTCATTGCTGCTAGAGTAATGTGTAGATAACACAACGTGACGCAAACATGTACGTGGCCTGGGTCATTGCTGCTAGAGTAATGTGTACATAACACAACGTGACGCAAACATGTATGTGGCCTGGGTCATTGCTGCTAGAGTAATGTGTAGATAACACAACGTGACGCAAACATGTACGTGGCCTGGGTCATTGCTGCTAGAGTAATGTGTAGATAACACAACGTGACGCAAACATGTACGTGGCCTGGGTCATTGCTGCTAGAGTAATGTGTAGATAACACAACGTGACGCAAACATGTATGTGGCCTGGGTCATTGCTGCTAGAGTAATGTGTAGATAACACAACGTGACGCAAACATGTATGTGGCCTGGGTCATTGCTGCTAGAGTAATGTGTAGATAACACAACGTGACGCAAACATGTATGTGGCCTGGGTCATTGCTGCTAGAGTAATGTGTAGATAACACAACGTGACGCAAACATGTATGTGGCCTGGGCCATTGCTGCTAGAGTAATGTGTAGATAACACAACGTGACGCAAACATGTATGTGGCCTGGGTCATTGCTGCTAGAGTAATGTGTAGATAACACAACGTGACGCAAACATGTATGTGGCCTGGGCCATTGCTGCTAGAGTAATGTGTAGATAACACAACGTGACGCAAACATGTATGTGGCCTGGGCCATTGCTGCTAGAGTAATGTGTAGATAACACAACGTGACGCAAACATGTATGTGGCCTGGGCCATTGCTGCTAGAGTAATGTGTAGATAACACAACGTGACGCAAATACGTACGTAATTTCCTTCATCTCTGACTGAACTGTGAGTCAAGTCCTCCATTACAGGCTGCTATCAGCATTTTAGTCGTGTTTTTATTTAGTGGACGAGCTGTGCATTTAGCAGCAACAAAATCAATTCGCTGTGTACCCACATCACCACCATTGTGCCATTCTATTATCTTGCTCGAACCTGGTAACGGTCGAGCGGTGGAAGCCATTGTCACAATTATAATGCCAGTCAGTAGTACGGTGCGTTGTATCTGAAGTATTATGAAAACCTGAATTGAAAACACATAATAAAGACTGTGGCATTACAATTTCTCACAACGGTAGCAACATAAGTTCTCTGTTTTTACGTTTGTCATCCCATTTTGTTAGATTTTTTTACCCTATGGCGCAACAGCCCCTAGTGGACCAGGGTCTCCTCATTATCGAGGCTTCACGATCACACTCAGACACACCACACTCGGTAGGACTCCTCTGGACGAGTGATCAGCCCAATGCGGAGGCCTCTATTTGACAAGACCCAACACTCACAAGAGACAGACATACATGCCCCCGGCGAGATTCGAACCCGAAATCCCAGCAAGCGAGCGGCCGTAGGCCCGCTTCTTAGACCGCGCGGCCACTGGGATTTAAATTACACCATTCTCTATAAATTGCACAAAGTCGGACACAGCTGCCTCGTGTATAATTACATGCCAACTACTATACCGTGAGACATACGTAACACACATACATAGTCAAACAACATACACGCAGCTTTATAAACGGTCTCTGTAGATTATTACAAACCAAACCCTGAACACAAAATTGAGGTAGAAAGAGAGAGAGAATTTTGTGGCATGTGGTGGTCATGCTTCCGTCAGGGTGACAATATAGGAGTCAGTCACAAGATCAATACGTTTTTCATGTGAGTTTGCCATTCAGCGAGTGGCCAAACGAGAAATGAGATAAACTTGAAATTCCGTTATGATCTAATGCTGAAAATTCTTTCGCTTAACTGATGATTTAATCTCAAGTTATTTAACATTGTGACGTCATGCTGCAGGAGGTCCGGTTTTTTTTTTCTGGTCATGTTTTTAGCTACTTTGACAGCAGCGAAATCTCATTGAATGACATTCAAATAGTTATTTTTTTGATAACGGATGTAAGTTACCAGTGTATAACCTTTAACAAAGTGTTAATAAATTAAATGTTGGAAAATTGTACTAAAACTATCAGTGTAACATATGTTTTACATTAAAAGTTATTTTGAGCAATATAAGTAAACACAGACAATGACTTGGGCTGTAAACTGTCAGACGAAAGATAAATAAAATTTTACAAATAGATTAAAAATCTTTTTTTTTACTGATAACGAGAATCACCGACAAAGTTCTAAAAGCCACAAAACTCCAGAAGCAAACAAGACTATGAATGCACAACACAATAGCAATGCCCACACTAATGCAAAGCGGCGAAATTTGAGAGAGTAATGGAAAGAGACGGATTTGCAATGACAGCAGCAGAGATGAAATTCATTAGGAAAACCGCAAAACACACGCTAATTGACCACAAAAGGAATCTAGATACTGTGAAAGAACTTAAAACACAGTCAGTTTTGTTACAAATCAACAACTGCGACAATAAGTGGGGACAACATGTTAGTAGGATGAATGGATCAATAAACTGACAGGCTGTTTTTACATGTCAATAGGCACGGAAAGGTAAAGCAAGATGTCCGTTAATGAGATTTACGGATTGTGTTATTGAGACCGGACAGCATGATGATGATGATGATGATGATGATGATGATGCTGATGAGCTATATATATTTCTGCACATATCTCCATTTTCACTGCCTCAATAATTACCGAAGAGAAAAATCTTTCGGATAAAAGTAGAAAATAATGCAAGGTGTATTTTATTTTAAACACTTTCCTCCAGACTACATAACGAGAAAGTCTGTGCTCTGAACTCACCAAATATTATTCGTTTGATCAAATCATGAAGAATGAGATGGGCGGGGAATGACTTGAATTTTCACTTACGGTTTCGGAGAACGTGAGATTATTTGTGTGTAACGACGCGTAATTCTATGTAACCCTTTAGCGGCTCAGATAAGCCTGAAACATAATGAAAAATGTCAGTCCGTACCGTGCAGTAAACACACTCCGTCTCAGTTATACAAACCAGTCAGTTAATGTTGTACAGTGAAATAATCGCTGTTTGTTCTGAGATCCACACAAAACACATAAATACACTGTGTGGGCAGAACGTAGAATTTATGAATGTTAAACATGGTGGTACATATAGTAACCACTTGGCTTTATATATAAAGTTTCAGTCCGTACCGCGCAGTAAACACACTCCATCTCGGTTATAAAATCAATCAGTTAATGCTGTGTAGGGAAATAATCGCTGTTTGTTCTGAGATCCATGTAGAATACATAAACACACTCTGTGCCTAGAGGTAAACGTATAGATCACTCTAGAACAGGCCATGAAGGCCCAAAGGGGGAGTAGAGGTATAGCTATACTGTCTCTTTAACCTCGTCGCTAGTTGGGGTTGGGTTGTCAACTCCACGCCCTGGCCGCTTTACCCGCGGGAAAGATACCCGGTGTCCATTGTACAGGAGGCTGGTTGGGCCCCAGGACCGGTCTGGACAGGATGGAAAATTTCACCCCCAACGGGATTTGATCCCCAGACCGTCCAGCCCGCAGCGAGTCGCTATCCAGACTACACTATCCCAGCCCACCACTCTATTGGTAGAACGTAGAATTTTTTTCACTTTAAACCTAGTGGTACATAAAGAAACCCACTGGGGTTTAAAAGGTTAAATACAATAGCGTCTAAACCGTAAGAGCTTACGTCAGCCTATGACCCCTGAAGTTGACCTCATTTTCGTTACTGCGTGGGCTTAGCTGAATAGTATGAACTTTTAATGTGATGGTACAGAGAATTCCCTTTGTGGTTCCGGGTTTACCTTACAAACGGGAGGTCTTGAATGTCACTGGTTACCTCGACCTATTGCTTCCGTTAATTTTATGTGGAGCTACATCCCTGCCCCCCAATATGCCTTCATGGCTTTTATTTTTCAGGCTTAGCGACGTCGTTCCCTGAATCCTTGAGAAATTGTTCTTTACAATGGCGTCATCTTATCGTGTTACGATAAATTTGTTAATGTGGTTTATAAATTAATTAGTTTTGGGCTGGATCCATCTGGTTCCATACAGGATTCAGTGAATCCAATAACGAACCTGCAGGTTATTGAACTTCGATAACATATTATTATTATTATTATTATTATTATTATTATTATTATTTACTGCAATTGGGTTTTCACCCGGTGGCAGTAGTCCTTACACTAGTACACACAATACAAATGTTTTCACCCGGTGGCAGTAGTCCTTACACTAGTACACACAATACAAATGTTTTCACCCGGTGGCAGTAGTCCTTACACTAGTACACACAATACAAATGTTTTCACCCGGTGGCAGTAGTCCTTACACTAGTACACACAATACAAATGTTTTCACCCGGTGGCAGTAGTCCTTACACTAGTACACACAATACAAATGTTTTCACCCGGTGGCAGTAGTCCTTACACTAGTACACACAATACAAATGTTTTCACCCGGTGGCATTAGTCCTTACACTAGTACACACAATACAAATGTTTTCACCCGGTGGCAGTAGTCCTTACACTAGTACACACAATACAAATGTTTTCACCCGGTGGCAGTAGTCCTTACACTAGTACACACAATACAAATGTTTTCACCCGGTGGCAGTAGTCCTTACACTAGTACACACAATACAAATGTTTTCACCCGGTGGCAGTAGTCCTTACACTAGTACACACAATACAAATGTTTTCACCCGGTGGCAGTAGTCCTTACACAGTACACACAATACAAATGTTTTACCCGGTGGCAGTAGTCCTTACACTAGTACACACAATACAAATGTTTTCACTCGGTGGCAGTAGTCCTTACACTAGTACACACAATACAAATGTTTTCACCCGGTGGCAGTAGTCCTTACACTAGTACACACAATACAAATGACATATAATATACATAAAATAACAATACAAAACAAACTATACACAATACAAAACAAAATACTATACATAAATACAATACACACACATTAAACACCGTACACACATTACAAAAACATCCACACCTTACAAAAACATCCACACCTTACAAAAACACCCTACACAATACAAAAAAAAACACACGCACATTACAAAAACACCCACACATTAAATAATCTCAATACGTTAGAATATCCTCAGTATAAAGTCAGACCAAAGTACATGATAATTATATCCCCCAAGAACGTAATTCACTATCACTTCACTTCGAAACCAAAACACTTCACTTCACATCACTTCCCTTATTTCTATTTAAACTTCCCTAATTTCTATTTAACTTCCCTTATTTCTATTTACTTCCCTTATTTCCAATAAATCAGGGCACCTCGCAGGTTGCTGTGGCGGTAGAAGTGTGGAGTTACATTGGGGTCATCAACGTCGGGGCTTTCGTTAAACGGAGGTTTATCGCGCTTTTCCACTGCGACTCACCAGTCACTTTCATTCCATAATTCATCAGTAATCTTACCATTCGACGCTATGTAGTCCGATTTGCTGACACCGCAGTAAAATAAGCCCAAAAAGAACCACACAAAATTTAGGGACGAGTACTAACTGTTGATTTCAGGCTTACGCCGCGATGTTGATGAAATCTGTGGTCTTCTGGGTATTTACCACACGGCGCCGTGTAATTACCCAGAAGACCACAGATTTCGAGTACTAACTGCTTTTCAAGGATTTTCTCCCACGAAATAAGCTCTTGTGTGTAACAAAATTGAAGTCCTTCATTGAATGGAGGGTCGAGGAAATTCAAATAGAAGCCTAGAAAGGCTGTAAAGGTGAAGTTGTCCCTGTATACCCCATAAAGGCATATAGGAGGGCTAGAGGTATGGCTCCACTCATTCTTGACCTCGCCTCTACCCCCCCCCCCCCCCGGGAAAGGGCCGCGCTATACATTGAACAGAGGGTTGGGTGGGTCCCAAATTCGGTCTAGACGTTTTGAAAAAGAGAGAAACGCCTTGTTGCTAGAGGGGTACGAACCCCGGATCATCCAGTCCGTAGCCTAGTTGCCGGCCCTACTACGCTGTTCCGCTTCCCAAAATGGTAGATATAGAAAGCAGTGTGTGCCTTTTATACATTACTGCAGCGCACCAAAGTACTTTTTTATGGTGAAGGGCCCCGCAGCAGATCCGACGGACGCACCGCAGCCTTGAGGATTATTGTGCAACCCCTTTATGAAGATGATTAGTTTTTCTCCGTTTTTCCTTGTAATGGAGCACCGGTGGAATGAAATTGGCAGGGGAAAACCGAAGTACTCGGGGAAAAACCTGTCCCAGTGCCACTTTGTCTACCACAAATCCCACATCGACTGACCCGAGATCGAACCCTGGCCTCCGCAGTGAAAGGCCGGCGACTAACCGCCTGAGTCATGGCACGGCCTTCCCGCAAATATGCTTAGTCACTTTTCCTAATTCATTGTTCTTGCATGCAGTGGCAGTGGGGACGTCCGATTTCGTTCACGAGATAAGCAGGTAGTTCTCAAGCCCCTTTTATGGTATATCCGTTTTCGTACACGGCTATTGTTCATGTTTGCATCCCAGTCAACAGCGCCGATCCCAATGGCCGCACGGTCTAAGTCGTGGATCTGCGGCCGCTCGCTTGCTGGGACTGTGGCTTCGAATCCCGCCAGGGGCATGGATGTCTCTCGTCAAGAGGAGTCCTACCGAGTGCGGTGTGTCTGAGTGCGATCGTGAAGCCTCGACAATGAGGAGGTCCTGGCCCACTAGGGGCTGTTGCGCCATGAAAAAAAATTTCCCCGTCAATAAAAACAATACCAAGGTGTCCAGGTATGCGGCTGCCAAATCATACTTGGTCAGTTTGAATGACGTAACCTTTGTTTTCACCCCTTTCCGCCAACATGTTTAGCCAATTAGTTTCTATTAACATGTTACGTTTTGTTATTCAACCAATCAAGTTCGATTACGGTTCCTAACTGATCCCTGCTCTTACCGTCTCCGCTCACAGTTTGTAGCTGTCAGTGTTCTTATTCTGAGAGCGATATGCAGATAGGTAAGAGGATCAGCTGGCCCTTCACTTGTTCATGCACTGCGTCGTCGGTGTTCTGACGTCACCACTTCATATCCCGGTCTGGGCACCAAAGAGGTCACTGCAATCTCGTGATATTTAACTAACTGGAGATTTTGTCAGGATGATGAGAAGGGCGATACACAGTAATACAGGCTGGCTAGTCTGTGCAGTGGAGAGCAAGGGCTTCGCTCAGGGAATGTAACGTGAAATGATGTTTTATGACGCATGGCACAATCATTCAGTCAGTGACAACTGGGTGTGCAATAAGTCATAATATACAAATATACAGCTATACACACTACACAATTTTACATCTGAATACTATAAACTAAAACACTATAAACATGTTACACACCTCACTATGAACCATCTTTATACATAACAAATTCATCCACTCACTAAAAGCAGTGTGTATTTAAGTATTTTCTTAAGGCTACTTTAAATTTTGTCTTTTCATTCTTAAGACTTCTGAGACTCAGAGGGAGTCTGTTGAAAATTGTGATAGCGGCATAGACTGTACTTTTTTGAAAACAAGATAGGTTGGCATTTGGTCTATGCAGGTGGTGCTTATTGCTGTGACTGTACTGTGTATAGAAGAGTTTGTTTGAAAATGTTATTGATTGTTTAAAATAAAGTTCATTAATGAAAATATATATTGACACGGGATAGGTAAAATCTCTAATTTTTTAAACAGACTTCTGCATGCAGTTCTTGTTTGTGCACCGACCGTAATTGTGATGAATTTCTTTTTTTAAGGTGAATATATTCTTACTGCTGGAGGAATTACTCCAAAACATTATTCCGTACTTTATAATACAATGAAAGTATGCGAAATAAATATATTTGAGAGTGTAGATGTAGCTGATATGATACATTTATCTAACTGCATAACATGCTGCACTTAACTTAGGAACCATTTGATCAATATGATTCTTCCAAGTTAAGTGGTTATCAACTTGTAAACCAAGGAACTTTGTGTTTATTGTCTCTTCTATATACTTCCCTCTATAATCAATACGTAATGCACAGCGTGGTGAATTATTTGTTATAAATTTCATAATATTTGTTTTATCAAGATTTAGTACTAACTTGTCAGCAGTAAGCCATTCAATCATACGAGTGAGAACTAAGTTTACCACTGTACAGAAATCTCCTAAATTTCTGTTATGTATTATAACACTAGTGTCGTCAGCAAAAAGTATTGGTTTGGATATGGAATTTATTTTCCGAGGAAGGTCGTTTGTATATATTATGAATAATAAAGACCCTAGAATTGATCCTTGTTTCACTGTACCCCATTCAAAGAAAACCTTTTGAGTTGCATTACGTGATTTTATTTCTACTTTCTGTCTTCTATTAGTTAAGCAGGATTTGAACCAATCTGCAGTTACTCCTCGATTGCCATAGAAATGTAATTTAGCCAACAAAATTTCATGATTTACACAGTCAAAAGCCTTTGCCAAATCACACAAAATTCCTCCAACATGCATTTTTTAGTTAATAGATGTAAATAGACTATCTGTTAGCCTGAGGGTAGCATTTTCAATAGATATGCCTTTCCTAAAACCATGCTGTTCTGTGACCAGTATGTTGTTAGTATGTAGATGT
This sequence comes from Reticulitermes speratus, assembly GCA_021186555.1. NCBI lineage: Eukaryota > Metazoa > Arthropoda > Insecta > Blattodea > Rhinotermitidae > Reticulitermes > Reticulitermes speratus. The sequence goes on along the minus strand of JAJKFL010000026.1, from coordinate 7,171,755 downwards.
TGGCTTAACCTACTGTGCATAGCTTTCTCAAATACTTTAGAAAAAACAGTTAATAAGGAAATAGGCCTATAATTTGTCATACTAGTTTTGTCTCCCTTCTTGTATAGTGGTTAAACTACCGCAGTTTTAAGACGATCAGGGAAAACAGCTGTATGTAGTGAGTGATTACAAATGTAGCTTAACGGGTGGCTAATGAGAGATGCACAAGCTTTTAAGAATTGACTTGTTATTTCATTATAACTTGTTGATTGTTTTCCAGTGTCAGCACAATTCTGACGCTGTCTCCAGGTTTTCTGTTTGTTGCAGAAGCCGTGTTTCGAAACTTCTGTACCCAGTTCTTGATAGTGTTGTGATCAGGAACCTTGCAGTGTCTCTCAGAGTTAAAATGTCATCTGAATATTTGTTGCGTTGGTATCACAGAGTCGTTATTTTTTAAAAAGTCTCTACGGCGAACACACGGTGTACAGCCGATCGCTGATCGATGTTTACTAAATGGCGTTCATAGCTTAACTCTATAACACAATTAGTTCAATCTCCTTTCCGGGCCTACCATCATACTAGGCAAATCAAAATGATGAGTGAACTCTGCCCACCCTGTATTTTAGTCCTGTAATTATACTTATTTAAGAATTTCATTAAACTAAGGCTACATAAGTCTAATACCAACCAACAGATGCACAAGATTATTGACATATATAAAACGTATTTGAGTCCCCTACATATGTTTCAGCAAAGGAGTTGCCATCTTCAGGGGGTTTTTAGCGGAGAACTACAAGAACGTTTTACATCCAAGTATACAGTATGGTTATTAAATACTTTTATGTAAAAAGTTCTTGTAATTCTCTATACAGAATGGTTATTAACCATACTATATACTTGGATGTAAAAAGTTCTTGTCATTCTCTGCTAAAAACCCCTTGAAGATGGCAACTCGTTTGCTGAAACATATGTAGAGGGCTCAAATACATTTCATATATGTCAATAACCTTGTCCATTTGTTGGCTGGTATTAGACTTATGATAAAATGCACGGTACATACAATATAAAATAAGACTACATTGCTTGATAAAAAATGGTCATATTAGTACAAAGTTTTAATACAGGACTTTTCATTAAATTCAGTCAACTTCATTTCAAACATGCACACGAACTTTTTTCCTCCCGAGGGGTAAGGGATTGACCGTGTACGAAATCGTATACTATACCTGCTGGCCGTGAACGAATTTGCATATGACCTTTTTCCTCCCGAAGGGTAGGCCATAAACCGTGTACGAAATTGGACATGCCCCTTGCAGTGGCTGTTGTTACGTAAATGATGTTGATTGAAAGAGTTTTGTGCGACGGTCAATGGTGCATGGAACTTCTTTGTTCAAGCAGACCGCAGTTGTAACCTGAAGAAGGCTGTTTAGATGACCTGGCGTCATTGTGGCGCCATTCCGACCACCGCCCTTTATGTCTCACTGTTTGCTCTCTGGATACACAATAAAGATCAGTTAAACTCTGGAGGCCACAGACCTGACTTCAATTTCAGTGTTCAGCAAATTTGCAGTAACAGAACAAACTCAACGCGAGATTTGAAGCTGTCGCGGCCGAGATAATGAAGATGGTTGGCTTCTGGGATGTCATATCGTGTAGTTTGATAGGACGGTTAGCCCTCGTAGACAAATCTTCTTCTTAGTGGGCCTAACGGGAGGAACATACCGGAGGCTGGGCAAGTAGCATGATGAGTACCTCCGTGGTTACTACTTCTCGCCATATGGTGTTTCGATTGTCATATCATGGGTGATGAAATGGGCGGAAATGTAAGAGCAAAAAGACATATACGTAAACAGATTTGGTGCAGAAACCTGAATGACCTAGGCGTAGGTATTAGGATAATATTAAAATGTATTTTAAAGAAATATGATTTAAAGGTGTGGATTAGATTTATCTGCTTCAGGATGGAGAGAAGTGAGGGGTTGTTGTGAACATGGTAATAAAATTAATTAATGATTTTATTCCAACAAATGCACTACACTGTTTTAGTGTTTTCTTGTCCCTATATATGTTTCTGCACTCCTTGTGCCATCCTCAGGGGTGTCGTCGAGAGTTCACAGTTTTCAAATGCATCCAATTCACTTTCACAACATAAATTCACTATCACTGATTATCACTTCTTGTTAATGGCGGTCAGCTTGTCTTGTTTGGTGTTTCATTAATATTGAATAGTGATATTAAGTGATAGTGAATTTATGTTGTGGAAGTGAATTGGATGCATTTGAAAACTGTGAACTCTCGACGACAACCCTGAGGATGGCACAAGGTGTGCAGAAACATATGTAGGGACAAGAAAACACTAAAATAGTGTAGTGCATTTGTTGGAACGAAATAATTAATTAATTATTCAAATGCACGGTAATATAATATGTAGCCGATCCCAGTGGCCTTGCGGTCTAAGGCGTGGGTCTTCGGCCGCTCGCTTACTGGGATTGTGGGTTCGAATCCCGCCGGGTGCATGGATGTTTGTCTGTTTTGAGTGTTGTGTGTTGTCAGGTAGAGGTCTCTGCGACGGGCTGATCACTCGTCCAGAGGAGTCCTACCGACTGTGGTGTGTCTAAAGTGTTTGATCGTGAAACCTCGACGAAACGAGGAGGCCCAGGCCCATTTAAGCCATTTTAAAATTTAAAAAATATATAATAAAGTAATAAAAATTGGGTTTTATAAAACGCGGGATGTACCTCGAATACCTGCGGACTGCTCCCCGGAGTTAGAAAGGTCTCTGCACCCTTCAGCCACCCCCCAGTCTAAGCCTTATCACTGTATTTCCACTTACCGGCTTACTTTTTAAAAACTTTTCTGTTACTTTTGTTTGATTCGTTCTTATTTCAAGCTCCAGCTGCTTTGAACTTCTCCTTTTCATATCCCAACCAGATCGGGTTTCATCTGTTTTTGGTTAGTTCTGATTCTCCAGCCCTCATGTTCAGCCGCTGATCCATACATCTATCTGAGATTCTTCGCCTCCCACGTATAGACCTGAGAATGCAAAGTGTGACAGCATTTGACGTCACCACTCTCAAGTGCGACACAAAATCCGCGGGATCGGAAAATGAAATCAGGTTGGAGCGAGTTCGACATTACATAAGAAACCTGAAAATGAAATCCATAGACCTGAGAAGAGCCCTTTATGTGGGTGACCGTCTTATTCAATTCATACAGTCCGCTGTCACACACAAAACTTTTCAAAAAAAAAATGGTCCAAGATCAGTGGAGATGTGAATTAAAATTTGGTTTTACGGTTGAGGGTGAGGTGTACAATAGACACTAAGATTATAAAGCAGGGAGGTGCCCTACGGGGAAAAATATTTAAAAAAAACGAAGAAACGAGGTTTTAATTATGAATATTTTAAGCATGACGCGTTTGAAGTGATAAAAAAAATATGAAACTCTGAATTGTGTGTACATTATTTATGGACAGTTGGGATTGTTTACACTTGTACAAGTGCGGAAGACGTCAAAACCAGCGTTCGGGAAAAATTAATTTCTTGCTGAAATATCCAAATTGAAATGTTTTTCTTAGCATTTCCTCCGGATACACACGACGCTGAGAACTTTGCATATTACATTCATTGTTCCTCTGAATGTTTGTTAGAGCAGCGATTATCAAACTGTGGACCGCGGGCCGGTCTCTGCACTGGTGTAAAACGTTGATTGTTATTTCCCTCATAATATAACACCTTATTTCCACTCCTTGCCAAAATATCATCACGGTGATCAAATTAAGTAGACCGAGATGGGTGGAGCATGTGGCACGCGTGGCAACAAAGAGAAATACATAGAACATTTTGTTGAAAATGCCTGAAGGAAAAAGTGTAGTTAGCAGACCTAGGCGTAGATGAACGACGGGATAGGATGTTATGAGCTGGATTTATCTGGCTCAAAATAGGGACAAGAGGCAGGCTGTTGTGAACACGGTAATGAACATTCTGTCTCCATAAAAGTCGGGATATTTCTTGACGAGCTGAGGAACTGTTATCGTCTCAAGAAGGACTTTTCTGGATTGAGTTTGTTAGTTTAGAATATTAAACTTTGTTAAAATCGAATATGTATTGAATTAAAAATTTTGATATTATAGCATTATTTCTGTTTCATGTGCACAGTGCATTTGACGCAGTGAATTTTAATTAACTAACAACCGAAGATTACTGATCCACATCGAGTTGTAATATAGACACCGGACAGCGATATTCAAAGGCTGTGAAACACTGCCTCGGACTGTATTATGCCGTGTTTATGCCCAGTACTGTACACTGTCCGAGTTGCTTTTAATATACACGACATCCCAGCATTTGGCTGCATTGTCGATTTCAGGTGGATTTACGCAAATATATTTGTAACTTCTTCTGTTGTGAAACGTTGTTTTTCCACTTAAGGCACGAACGTGTATTGGAGGTGTTTAAGAAATTTTTCGGTTTACTTTTGAAGGATAAAAGGAAGAACACGTGGAGAGAGAGAGAAAGAAAGTGAGAGGAAGGAATATTTGACTTTGAATGAAGAGGTACTGCTTAAGATGTCTTTCGGATTACCGGACATTCTGTCATGTCAACTGTCCGCTAGTTTGTCCGGTTCGTACCAAAACTAAAATGTCTCCGCACTCGTAAAATTCCCCAAAATTAAATTTTATAAAGAGCCGCTCGATTACTCTCGAGTTTTTAAATGCGTACTGACGGACTGACAGATTTTAATAGGAACCCCGTAGGTATGAGAACGCGGCTAAAAGTCAGGCAGTAATTATCGAATTCATTTCTGTGGTAAAGTTTAATGGAACATGGCGACTGTGATTTATACGGACTGATGGTGCAGTTTGTAGGACAATTATAAACACAGTACATGACAAATTAATGTGCAAATAAGCAATGACATTTTCAACAAAAAAAAAAAGACATAATTTATACTCTCCTAAAACGACGATTGATTTTAAAGAAGCGTGTTACCTTCAATGTATTAGTCGAATATTTGTTGTGAAGGTTCGTTGTCATTTGAAAAATCAGGGAACAGAACCGACAGATATGAAAGTAAGAATTTTTAATGGGGACGGACGTAATAAAGAAATTTGTGAGACCATTTCAATTTATTTTACACCAACTAATGCACACGTAAAACCACTTTTTTGTAGTTTTTATTGTAAAATGTAACCCTACACGTGTTTCGATCCTCGGATCATCGTCAGGGGGTTCCTTAAAAACCGAAACACGTGTAGGGGTACATTTTACAATAAAAACTACAAAAAAGTGGTTTTACGTGTGCATTAGTTGGTGTAAAGTAAATTGAATTAGTGAAAATGCACGGTGACAGCAGTATAAAATGCACGGTGACAGCAGTATAAAATGCACGGTGACAGCAGTATAAAATGCACGGTGACAGCAGTATAAAATGCACGGTGACAGCAGTATAAAATTTGTGAGACCAATGTTCACACCTTGAAGACTGGAAAGAAGGGGATACGCCTTTCTATAGAGTGCTCCCCGATTTCCGAAAGAACATTTCTTTTGAGAAGGTTCCAGGCTTCGCTCGTTTGTCCCTCGGATAAGAGCAACATGCAGATGAAGACGATTATGGAGTACTGATGAAATTATGCTGACGGGGTAAAACCGAAGTACTCGGAGAAAAAGCTTTCCCAGTGCTACTCTGTCCACCACAAATCTTACATGTTCTGACCTTGGATCGAAACAGTGGATGTTTTTGTAAGAATCGTAGTGAACACATATATATAGAATGTGTGGGCAACACGCAGAGCTTTAGTTTCGAACTTGATGGTACATACAGATAGCACTGTGCTTCAGAGGTTTCGTTAAATATTTATGGACCAAGTATTAATTGATAAATATAGCGAACGCCAAAAAAACAGTGGGTTTTCCATTTTGACAGAAGGCGCAGAGACGGGTTACCAAAATCCAAACTCCGCGGTCGAGTTGTTAGCACTCTGCTTTTTTAATCGGGAGTTGCCGTATTCAAATCCCAGCTCTGGTATCGGCTGTCTGATTGGATGTCTTCAGGTCACTTCCTCATTTCCTGCACTCAAATGTTGAGGGTAATACAAGAAAGTAATCCACAGACGCTTCCTTCTGTATCATTTCCAAATCATTATTCATTAGTCATTCTATTTTTCTACGCCAGTGTTTTTTTTTCAGACTGCGTTCCTCGGAACCTTGGGGTTCCGCTAAGGCTTTCCAAGAGTTCCACGAAACGCTGATAAAATTTTGGGCATTTTTTTTGTGGTGACGTAGTTACCTTTACCGGCTTCCTTCTATAATATGTCTCTATGAATATGAGGTAATATTTAAAAACACATATATTACATTTTGAAACTGATTACTCCGGAAAGAAACAGGTGCATAACTTCACATTATTTGAGCCTTTCTGAGAGATTCTGCCCCAAGAAAATAATATACTCTTATCTAATGTTACTTTCTTCGCCTACGAGTTAGACGGTAGCCTACGGTCTATGCTTCTTTTACTTTGCCTCTATTGCCAACTCAAAAATAGGGGTGGGGTTGCATGAAATATTTCATTCTGGAAAAGGGTTCCACAGGAGAAAATATTCTAAAAGCACTCTTCGATTCTATGTACTAGCCTACGGGCTGGACGATAACGGGATTCGATTCCCGGCAGGAGCAAGATACTTTCCGCTTTTCCACATCGTTCAGACTTACTCTGGGGCCAACACAGCATCCTGTTCAATAGGTACCGGTGTTTATTGCCGGCGGCAAAGCGACTGGGGCATGAGGCTGACCACTCACCTCGATCTAATGCCGAGGTTAAGCATGATTGGAGCTATACCTCCACTCTCCGTGTATGCTTTCTGGCATGGACAGGGACAATTTTATACCATTTTTTCTAACTTTATATTTTCGACTCTTATAATGCGCGGAATTTGATTTCCTGGAAATAGGCACGCATATCAAAAACGCGTGGCCAAACCAGAAAGTGTAGGTATAACACGCAGTAATCACTAACAGGTTTAAGCAAACTTCCAAAATTAACCAGATTAACTACACGTATGTTTCATGCCTAGTCGACCTCGGTGGACTAGTGGTTAGCGTACTCGCCACTGGACCCAAGGTTCGCCGGTTCGATCCCGACCGAGGTAGCACAACTTCCTTCGGAGGGGAAGTAAAGCCGTCGGTCCCATGTCGTAGATTTACGGCATGTAAAAGAACCTTACGGGCATGAATAGAAATGTTTCGTAACATTATTCATTTCTCACCCAAGATGGCTCTGGCGGACACATCAGGATCGATAGAACAGTAGCGCGGCCAGTTGGCCAGTCACCAACTGCCACGAATGCGCACGACTTAGTAACCTCGGAAAAAGGAGGCAAGAGGAGGCCCGAGCCCATATAGGGCTGTTGAGCCATGGTTATTATTATTATATGTTTCATGCCTTCATGTTAAATAAAAATAGAACAAGCACATTACATACTAAGTTGATTAAAACGTTTATTTAAAAATTTTTAGTCCGATTGCAGATATATGAAAACGTATATAACGTAAACCTTTAGAAAAAATGCTGACAGTATAGTTGGGTCCATTGACATTTGTGTCACTTACACCATAAATAAGTGAATAATAAACAAATGAGGCTCCCGAAAGTAATGTCATGTATGAAGTGGGAAAAGAAATAGCGGGACAACCCGCGATTATGCCTGTCATATCGCTGTTTCTCAAACTGCGAAGCGGGAACCACTGCCTGCTCTACAAATAATGTTTCATTGAATTATGTACAGTGGAGTAAATATTAACTGAATAATATATTCAAGAAAAAATTTTTGAACCTTCTTTTGCTTGAACTTAAATTACATAATTTTTTTATTATACCATTTCCAGAGAGAGGTTTGAAAACTTTAAAATTTTTAATAAATATTACCTCTGCTGTACATTACTTAATGGCCCCTAATTTTATAAATTACTGCTAATCAGGGAGATTAAAGTTGAAACATCTGTTGAAATCATTTCAGATATAATTTCAATATCGTTTCGACGTAGCCTACATTACACTTGTGACACAATGAAGTCCAGTTCTCCAGTAAGTACGGCTACGTGTCCGCGGCAACTCGGATATACTTCACTGTCAACATCAGCAAAGGTCTAAAACAAACACTGGGATCTCCCCCCCCCCCCCCAGTCTCCTATTCAGTAGGTACCGGGGCTCTTTCCCCGAGTATAAATGGCGGGGCGTGACGTTGACCGCTCACCTCCACTAAACACCGAGGTGAAGAATGGGTGGAGTTATGCCTCTACTCACCCCTGTATGCTTTTGTAGCGTGGACAGGGAGACTTTTACCTCTGTATTCTACAACTGAGACCAGGAATTTTGAGCAAATATTGTTCTTCCGGTAAAATGTATGACCGTGGTGATCTACGTTCAGAATTTTAGTTTATATATTCCAGTATCTGTAACCTTACTATTGACCTTGAAAAGTTAGTACAATCAGAAATATTGCCTTTTCCAAAGCATTGAGAAGATCCGAGAGAACTAATTTAATGCTGTCGTAAGGTATTAATTCGCTTTCTGTTTACGATACCTGTTTTATGTGAATCACCCAATCTCACTTGACGACTCCAAGTTACGATGTATACCACTTACGTCATATATCGTATCTCTCTTGTACATATTGCCATATTTACTGTGTATGTGCAGACGGTCAAATCTCATCGACAATCACAAAGATAGAGATGTGTCTTTTCTTAAGCACATTACGGTCAAGTAGGTAATGGCGGTCCAGGATTCAAAATGTCGGCACGTCAGCAGGCTACCTCGAAACTTTTCGTACTTTTCCTCAGAACCTGTGGCTAGTCCAGGCACAACACCTTAAAGTCAGCCACGACCGTTATCTTCGCACGTGCATTATTCATTAATCGCTATAATTCGATGCTGTAATAGGTCCTAGTCTGAAGAATTGAAAGTGTCGTAAAATGAACCGAGAATAGCCGTTGAAACTTTAAGATATCGGATTCAACTTTCAACTGGATATACTATTAGATACCCATCAATGGTGATTTTGATGTTCAGGCTGAACTATCTCCAGATACTGCTTCCTGTTGTCTGTTGAAACAGAGTTGGCTCGGCAAACCACAGTGTGGACGTTACGGCGAACAGAGGAGTCCCTACTGGGAATTGATGGCATGGAGCCAGTCTCTTTACTAGTACAGTTATTTCACTGACACAATGGCCATTTGTACTAACTAACTAACTAATTCCATAGGCGAGAATCATTCTCTAGTTAATAAATTGCTGGCGTTTTATGAAACCCGAAGGTTCATTACCGTTTTCACAACAGCCCAATCCCTGTCCCTATTCCGAACGAGATTAATCCCGTCTCCGCCTTCACGTCCTGTTTGCTTGTACTTATTTTAATATATACTCCCATCTGCGTTCAGGTCTTCCAAGTTGCCTCTTTCCTTCACATTTTCTCACCAAAACCCTGTATGAATTTCTCTTCTGCCCGATATGTGCCACATACCTCCGCCATCTCAATCTTCTTGATTTGATCACGTTAATAATATTTGGTAAGGCGTACAAGTCGCACAATAATATAACAGGCTTATTTATCAGCATTGTTTCGTCTCTATGCGGTAAATATCTTGCCAGATATATAAGTCTATATATATATATATATGCTTGATATATTCAGTGTTCTCTGATTCTATGTCATGTTTTGAACATAAATAGTGTCATGATGTTAAATATGTCTATAAAACGACAGTAATGTGTTCTCTTATATTAGTCTACGTGTCCGAATAATCAACTTCGTTGCCTGATAATTATCCAAGTTTATTTTCTGGTAGCTGAACCCAAAGATACAACATACGTAAGAACAAGGCCGGCCATGAAGCGTGAAAGTATATTTTTCAAGCAGTTTCCCGTTTTGCATAATGCTTTCACATGCATGACCATCCCTAGAACACGAGAAATAACGCGGATATGTTGCGCAGAATTGTGTCAATACGCGGACTTCCTATGAGCAGGGGTGTCTATCCCGCTGCCCGCCAAGTTGCGTTATGTGGCCAGCGGTCACATTTGCAAATTATGTACATAGAGTAAAAATTACACAATAATTTAGGCTCTTGTGTATATCAGTCATTGTGATTTCTAACACTCGCGACTGTCAAACCAGCCCGAAATAAAGTTTTGACCCTTTGCCATAAAAATTGGACACTCCTGGTTATGAGAGACGCAATATATAATACTAAAGGAACCATATATATCTTTCTTGAAGCTATTTTAAATGTAATGACGTTTTATTCCATTAGGGATGAAATATCAATTGCTGTATAAATATGTATAAAGAAATTGTTGAAAAGGAAATGAAGTGTTCTTCAGATTAATGTGTTTCAAAATTCAGAGTAATCAAACGGTGCTCTAAATATAAACCCGTGGGCCGGAAGTTTCTGTCTAGCCGCTTGTAAGTACCATATAAAATGTTACCGGCACCCCGTAAGGTATGACTTACGTCACGGATGGCACTCATGTCTGTCTCGTACACAGGAATAATGGTCGGCATGGAAATAACTTGATAATGCTATTTATCTAATTATCTTCCTTTGTATCTATTCCATTCCTTAATCCTAGAAGCTGTAGCTTTCGGGACTTGTAGTATGTGAACCGTGATTTCAGGCTTCCGCCGCGATGTTGATGAGATCTGCGCTCTTCTGGGTTATTACTCGGCGTAATAATCCAGAAGAGCGCAGATCTTTTGTAGTATGTTATTTCCGGGTTCAATTCTCAGCCGAGACATCGAGTAAACTGACAGAGGATTTTTAGACCCGTTCATAAATGTCGCGAAAAGCGCCTATTAGCTTCGTCCCGTCTGTCCGTCCGTTCTGCGTGTGTCAACTCGGCCCCCCACAGGAAGGATTTGCGCGAAATTTGATATTGGAGGCTTCTATTAGAATCTGTCGAGAAAGCCCAGATTTGGTTAAAATCGGATAAAGATGTCGGGCATTTTACGTGCAGACGTAAGTACGTTCATGTTGTTAGGAGCGATATAAAATATCGATATAATCGATCTCTTCTTGCCAAAAGGTGTTAGGCTGTTAGGGCAGCCGAGGAAGTATAAGCAGTACTAAATATTCTGTATCTCTGGCGTAGTTTTGGTTGGCAAACGTGAAGGAAAGCGACCGTTTAAAATATATAGTTGGAGATGGGAAGGTATTTAAATGTATCTTAAGAAAAACAGTATCGGGTAGCGTGGAATGGATTCATCTGGCTCAGAATAGGGACAAGTGGTAGGCTGTAATGAAAATTCTGATTCCAATAAAGGCGGGGTTTTTCTTGTCTAAGGACCTGTTAGCTTCTGAAGAAGCACTCTGCTGCCTAAAATTAGTTTTTAGTTTGTATTGTCGAAAATATTGTGGGCCGGGGATAGCTCAGTCAGTATAGCGACTCGCTACGGGCTGGACGGTCCGGGGATCGAATACCGGTGGGGGCGAGATTTTCAGCACCCGTCCAGACCGGCCCTGGGGCCTACCCAGCCCCCTATACAATGGGTACCGGGTCTCTTTCCCGGGGGTAAAGCGGTCGGGCAGTAGAGTTGACCATCCACCCCCATCTAGCGTCGTGGTTAAAGAAAGAGTAGAGCTATACCTCTACTCCCCCTCTGGGCCTTTATGGTCCGTTCTAGGGTGAGCTTTACCTTTTTTTTCGAAAAGATTAGACATTGTAGGAGAGTAGGGATGTTGTAGATAGAAAAGACGAAGGCAGGCGGCTGATGAAAAGAACGAGGATTTACAGGTGTATACGAGGCACAGTAATTGGGACAAATGTGGGCGCTGGAAAGAGGATTTTGAGCCCGGTGCATTAATTAAAGCGCCGGGTCTGTGAAGGGGGTAAAGACTTAACTGAGAACTTTCTGAAGCTGATGTACCAATACGAGAGCCGCAGCAAGACGAAGCATGTGCTGCCCCTGCCGACTTTGTGTTCAAACTGTAAAAGGAACAGAAATAACAGTCCACAGATATTGCACACATCAGCTGTTAACATTTGTTTAGTTCGACATCACCATCAGCTGCATGGTTTGTGCCTCCTTTTGCAGGTACTTATTTCAGTTCTTCTACGGTCATCCACTTACCTTCGTCTTATTGTTAGATATTCCTGATGTGATTCTGGTATCCATTTACAATATCATGTTGTGGTCATTACAATAGTGTGCACATAAAAACATCAAATAACATTTTTTTTATTTCAAATTACTTTCTTGTGCCTTCACTGAGTGTTTTGTCAAGTATTCTGTCCTGATTATTCTCTGTTGAGTTCATTTTCATTCATTCTGCAGTCTGTCTTACGACAGGTCCGTAGCCTCTTCCAAAGCGAGTTCTCAACAGACTGCGATCTAGTGCTTCCTCTTTCAATTTCCAGTATCTTTTCTTTTCCTTAATGTCATCCAGTAGCTGCTTACGTCTTCTCCCTCGTCTTCCAGTAATTTCTTTCCTTCCCTCTAACTTTCCTTCAATCACATGTTTCAGAAGGCAGTTTCTACGCAAGATGTGACCAATCCAGTTAGCCTTTCTTCTTTTTATTGTATGTACGATATTCCTCTCCTCCTTCACTCTCTGTAATACTTCTTCATTTCTCACACGATCGGTCCAACTGATCTTCTCCAGTACCATATTTCAAAACGTTCCAGATACTTCTGTTCTACTTTGTTGAGTGTCCGGTTTTTTTTGTGTACCTTACAACAATGATGGGATTGTCGATTTTTACGCACTACACAATTCCCTGAAAATGCACACATAGATGTTCTTCGAAACGCATAATTTGACTCCGAATTTATGCAGCTGTTTGCCTGGAAGCTGCTGTCACTTTTAGCCGTTGCGAAATGTCACGTCATACATTATTGTAAGCTGCGTGTGTCACTTAGAGCCTTATCATAGAGGTACAATTATTGTGGAAAACTAATTGGAAAACGTTTTGAAGAAAGCGGTCATGAACTACTGTAAATACTGTCCTTGTATTGAGAAAATGTACAAGAAATCTCACTAATGAGATACGGTTTACGGACATAATTTCAGAAAGGAAACCTTCCAGATGGGAAGTCCAGAATGATAAATATACATTAAAACTCTGGACTCTTACAATGTAAGTTTATTCAATCTTTATCCTACAAAATTCTCATAATTAACTCGCATACAGGTCTATCTTATTTATCATATTTTCATTCTTCGGCAGTGAGGTATAATTAACATGGCCCATCAAAGCCTTTCAAATTTACACGTTTTCTCTCTCATGATTAGTTTCTTACTTTTGTTTCTTTTGGGTAACCTGTGTAGGTAATTATAAAGTGTCAGTAACCTGTGTAGGTAATTATAAAGTGTCAGTAACCTGCCTACTGTCCAGTCTTTTATTCTATGTTCCTGATTTACCAAAGACGCTCGCGCGGTATTACTTTCTAGTTGTCTTGTTCCTGAACGACAATCTTTTTAAGAACCCGCTGTCACCCCTGAGGGCATTGGCTGCACTTTGCAAATCCTCCGACCTGTACAGTCATCGACAGTAATTAATTCATAACTATGTTCAACATTTTATTAGTTGGCTCTAATACATTTTTTAAAGAATTGTATTCTCAGTGTGGAACTGCTGATAGGTGTGAGGAAGAAAACATTGTTTTATTGACCAGTACTCACCTGAACAGTGTCTCCAAATGTCGTATATATTAGCCCACTAAAATCCAGTGGTTACTGTACCCAAGCACAACAACCGATCAGTTTCTCTTCTCTGATGCACACTCAAACAGTCCAATTCTCATTACTTCGCCTTCTTCACTTCCTCAAGTTCTGCCTTGTCTCCAATGTACCTTTACCATAAGGACGAACGGGCACTACCTGGGAAACTGCAGGGCGTTTAAATTGTCTTCTTTCTGAATAAATTCTGTCTTTCACTACTCTTCCTCCTCCTTCTCCTCCTTATCATTCCTTCTTCTGTAGTCTTTACTAACTTCATGGACCAGAGTCCTTCTGCAGAAGTTAGCAGTTTCTCAGCTAGCCATGTAATTCTCCACAGTGTATAGAACACGAATATCCGTGACCGTATTCTCAATCAATTTTATCCTGAGCCATATCAATCCAGTCCATGCCTTCCTATCCTACTTCTTTAAGATCCATTTTAATATTATCATGTAGTCTTTAAAGGTTTAAATATTTCATCACTATCATTAGCATGAGCTTTACAAAGTCGTTAAGGCCTGTTGTTGTGAGTTCCAACTTCGTTTCCAGGTTCACTCTGTGTTTTAGAGCCTTGCTTTGAAAATTAATACGTTTTAGTGACCAGTAATAGTTTGACTAATTAGCTGTTTGGCTATGCACTGGATGCACTGGATTAGATTCCCAGCAAGATCAGTGGTTTTTAGACCACTCAAGCTAATATCCCATGAGAACCGAGGGCTTTTCTCCTGGGGTCAAATGTGATAGGTCTGAGCGCGAAGCTGACCACTCCCATGATTTAGTGGTGGGATATGGGAAACTTGATACTGTAGAAAATAAAGCTACCAGAACTTAAGCATATGGGTCATGGTTTTGTTTGAAATTTTGTTTTGTGACAGGAGGGGTTGTAGATACTTTTATATAAAACGTAAATCATATCGCAAGTATTGGTTGACGGAGGGAAATGTTGGTTGACGGAGGGAAATGTTAAAAAATAGACAAATGGAATGATTCAGTCCAGGGTTTAACATTTTGTATCTGGAATCCCTGTGTTCAAATTGTGGTCCAGATTTTGTCTACTCCTTTACAGTTTTTCAGGCTATTTCTCGGTTATCCCACGCAAATTGTGATCTAATTTTGATACATCAAAATCGACCGCGATGGCTTCTCTCCACTTCCGCTTTTCCTTGATATTTGCGATGAGGACGTAAATTGTAACACGTAGGCAATATTACGGTCATAGAATTTGAAATTAAAACATAGAATCCAGTTTGAATGATTTCTTCTTGATTAAAAGTTTGCATAGACCTCTTATTATACAGGGTAAGGTACAATATAAGGTTTTCTTTACGTAAATAACAGCACAGAAGAATAGGGGTCGCCTTATAACGAGGCCTAAAGTCACTTTGCAGCAACACGTCATTTCCTGGTAAATAATGACTAATAAGGCATGCTATAGCCTGCATAGCCGATCCCAATGGCATCGCGGTCTAAGGCGCGAGTCTACGGCCGCTAGCTTGATGGGATTGTGGGTTCGAATCCCGCCTAGGGCATGGATGTCTGTCTCTTGTGAGTGTTGTGTGTTGTCAGGTAGAGGTCTCTGCGACGGGCTGGTCCCTCGTCCAGAGGAGTCCTACCGACTGTGGTGTGTCTAAAAAGTGTGTGTGATCGTGAAGTCTCGAAAAATGAGGCGGCCTAGGCCCCCAAGGGGCTGACGAGCCATTGAAAAAAAAAAACCTGCATAAGGTTATGTGTAGTCGTTATGTTTAGTTTTGTATCTGTCTCTGAAATTTTATTGACCCTTATGTATCCAGTGTCGGGTTAAACTCAACAACGCTTTCCCTTATACCAAGAAAAATGTCGAGCTGAAATCGACAGGATAATTTATAATGTTTTATGTTGGTTTCTCCTAAGCTCCTGCCATCTAATGGCTGCTCTTGAAATTCGAAGATTATACATTTTCTGGAAAAATTAATTTGTACCAGACAGTTGTAATTCAAGATAATAGCATGGACAGAAAACGGTTAATAGTGTTTATTACATCTTCTTGATTTATTTTCCTCGAAATAACCCAATGGAAAATAAGGATTCCATTTATATTCACAGCCACATATGCACATCGTCATTCCCCCTCCATTCGCAACCCTAGGAAGCGCCATGCTATGCTCACAAATTAGTCATCTCGAATGGTTAACAAATCTAAATATAGCTTAGGCCGTGCTATGGCTCAGGCGGTTAGTCGCCGGCCTCTCACCGCGCAGGCCCGGGTTCGATCCTTTGTCAGTCCATGTGGGATTTGTGGTGGACAAAGTGGCACTGGGACAGGTTTTTCCCCGAGTACTTCGGTCTTCCCCTGTCAATTTCATTCCACCGGGACTTCATTAGTTGGAAAATGAAAAAAACTAATCATCATCATCACAGTGTTGCGCAATAAGCCTCAAGGCTGTGGTGCGTCCGTAGCATCTGCTGCGGGGCCCTTCACCAAAATATAGCTTATATCTGTTACAAAGGGAGGGTCACTACACACCGATGAAAGGCATATAATGTCGGAAGACCCTAAATATGGATAATCGAGGGAACAAAAATGGACTGCTCCTGGATACAAGGACCCGTCACCTTTCCGCCACTTGGCGTGGCAGCCAAAAAAATCAAGATGATTTTTGCATCACAAATAAAACTGTTTGAAGAGCTAATTCTTCAGCTGTCGTGGCCGGATATCAGTCTGGTTCATGCTTCTGTATTTCTTTCTTTTGATTAATAGGAACTTTTAAAGTTTGTTCCTTGTACCAAAACTTCTACACAGAGGTCCCTTAAGAACGAAAAACTTGTACTACTTTGTTTGCTTTGCATAGTTACTTAAAAATTCAGTTTGTGAAACGTCACAAACACTTTCCCTAAAATATTAATACACAGAAGAAGAATAAGAAAAAGAGGAAGGAGAAGAAGAATAAGAAGAAGAAGAAGAAGGAGTATTACTGACTATCACATACATTAAAATTATTCAGCTGCAAGAGAGAGCACGTATAATACATTTTGAATATTTGAGATGTCAGTAACACTTTATCATATTCACGCGTTACGTAACAGTAAATAGAAACGTTAATGATGCGGGAGGAAACAAAAGCGATCCCTTTCAAAGCACTGTGCCATAAAGACGAACTTACGCAAACTTTAAAACACTTCAAAATATTTAGGAGTTTCAAGTAGACAATCAAGCAGAATGCACCTTACACGAAGCAAATATTATAAAAAATTGCTCAGTTTGGTAACATTATGGCAGGCCGTGCCATGGCTCAGGCGGTTAGTCGCCGGCCTCTCACCGCGGAGGCCCGGGTTTGATCCCGGGTCAGTTCATGTGAGATTTGTGGTGGACAAGGTGGCACTGGGACAGGTTTTTCCCCCGAGTACTTCGGTTTTCCCCTGTCAATTTCATTCCACCGGTGCTCCATTACTTAGAAAAACGAAAAAAAAAATAATCATCTTCATCACAGGGTTGCGCAATAAGCCTCAAGACCGTGGTGCGTCCGTAGCTTCTGCTGCGGGGCCCTTCAAAATGAAAGAAAGTCCCTTTGGCAATTATAACACAGTGTTACATACTGGACACAAGTTACACCGCTTGTGGCTAGTTGGTTAGAGTCGTTTAAATCATATATATGAGATTGATATAGCGTGACATAATTGAAAGTAAAAGACCATGTGGATTATTATCGATATTTTACCGTACACAATACTTAATTTTACGTGAAACTCCAAATTATGCGTTAGAAAGGCAGCGGATAAATAAAAAACAGTAAACGGACAGTAGAATATACTTGAAACTTGGTGGTAATATGTGGTATGATTTCGAAACACTGTCCAACAAACCCGACAGTTTTAGATATAGCTTATTTTTCGCGCCATTTACTTCATTCTGAAAGAAGAGTGCAGGCTGAAGTTGTAATAGATAAAACTAAAGATAACCTGGTCCTTACCTCTCAGCATGACTGGCCCCGAAGCCCACCCAGCCTCCTGTAGAATGGGTGCCGTGTCTTTCCCCGGGGTAAAGCGGACGGTGCGTGGTGCTGATCACCCACCTCCTTCTAGTACCGGGTTTCGAATGGGTTGGAGCCATACCTCCGCCTCCGCTCTGTGCCTGCATAGGCCTTTACCTTCTAAGTATCATGCCGTTGAGGCTAATTGGTGGCTTAGTATTCGTGCTGTACAAATTTTGGCACTATTAAGAGGCTGAGGCGAGGACCAGTTTTAAGTTCCGATCGTCTTACCTTGGAGAGAAAGAGCTTGATATGAAATAAAGCAGGATTTTGAGAGCAGCTCTGTCAAGAGGCCCGGAAGATTTTGTCTTCCAAATTTATTCTAAGATTTGTTTAACGGAATAGAACCAGCTTCCAAAACGTGATTTGGAAAATCTCAGACAATTGAAAATACTCAGAATATAAGTTACAAAGTTTTTTTAGATGCTGGGCTTATATGAACTTGGCGAAGATGTAAGTAACTTGGTCCATGGAGCAGAGTCCTTCTTGAGAAGCTAACACTTCCTTAGCTAGTCAAGAAATTCTCCATATTTTATGGACACCGACAGTTCATCACCATGTTTACAACAACCGGCCACTTATCACTACCATGAGCCAGATTAATCCAGTGCAAGCCTCCTCCACCGCCACCATTTTATTTCTTGAAGATCCGTTTTTAATTTAGCGACGATACTGAACTTTAAGGTTATAACTGACAAATGTAACGTAGTCAGTATCTCTGTTGTAGAAACGTTTGCACAGAAACTTGTTACGTATTAACTGTGGAAGTACCGTTATTAAATTATATTTTCTTCTAGCATCAAATTATTGACGGAAGTATTTGAAGGAAGTGCTTTATTGAGACAAATATAAAATAAATACCATTGATACCTTAATAGTACAGAACTCTTTATATTACCAGGTTTTGAAAAAAAACCCGAGATTTCTTATCAATCACCTTGTGAATTTGGTTGTACAAATATTCCGTTATAAATCACACACGTTGTACATACGCTTGGCAGTGTTGCGTTTACTGATTTGTACAAATCGTCTCTCAGACTTCGTAATACGAATTAAAGACATTGAAATTAATTAGAACATCTGCGAAACTAAATCATTGTCTTGTAATGTGTTCTGTACACAGCTGGAGGGCGGGGAGCCGTGCAGTAAATTAAGTCACTCTGAACTTTATATCCTGTGCTATCATCTAATCTTCCATTATACTGATCCTGTTTTGTCTCCTTTCCACAGTACAGTTCTTTACCGTTCTATTAGTACACTTGCCGTGTTTGGGGTCGACAATTACTGTGATCAGCATGTGACCTTAATTTACCCATTTATCATCATTAAGAACATCCGTCGCTCAGTTAATTGTGTTGTGTGTGAAGGCATTAGTACTGTATCCTTGCAAGCAGTAGGAACCTTAGCCATGCACATCCACTTGATTTGTATTTTTAATGGAACTGACTCCACTAACAAATACTTATTGAGAAGCTGTCAGTCGCTCAGAGAGTCAAGAAAATCCCCGTCTCTTACAAAACCCGCTTTAGTTGATGGTCTACTCTTTTCGCAGCAGCCCGGCACAATTCCCAGTCTTATTCCAGATTAGTCCAATTCATGTCTAAAGCACGTGTTTGTCTAAGATCCATTAAACTGAGTCTTATTGTGACGACGCTACTGACTGGACGTCTGAAAATGTTCGATTCCCGTGCAAGAGACTGAAATCTTCTTCACAGTGTCTAGAGGGCTCTGGGTCGTGCTCTGCCTCCCACTCAATGGGCACGGAACGCAGTTTCCTGGGGATAAAGCTGCCGGCGCGTGAAGATGACCGCTCGCCTCCCATCTAGTGCTGAGTTTAAGAACGATCAGAGGTATATCTACTCAACCACATCACTTCATCTCAAGGAGAACTTTGCTCTTACCTTCCATTTCAATAATATCCTTATGTCTAAGTTAAGTGCATAATTACATAGTACCTATTGCTAACTATTCTCCTACCCGTTATGCAACACCGCAAGATTATAAAGATCATAGCAAAGGAGAGCGACGTAGCAGGAATATGAAGAAGTGATTGGGGTTATGAGAAATACACACAAAATTTGAGACGCGAAAACGTATAAACACATCACTTTAAGCACGTGACCTAAGTGGACCTCATGCAGACAGTGCGAGATTGTGCACTGCATTAATCTGGCCTAGCATAGACACAGATACAAAATAATAAGCTTATGTTGTCTATACAAGACCGCGAATTTCACAATCACTTGGAACACTCTTGTCAGTAGTACCCAGTTTCATGGAGTTAATTAACCCTTGTTATCAATAAATTTATTTAAACAGTAGATAGGTAAAGCAATCCCATTACAGGCCTGGATAGGCCCTGAGGGTTCCAGGAGGTTGAGGCTCCCAGATTTCAAGACAATCTGCACATGAAGGTGGTAAGGTTGTCAGCCCTACTCACTGGCCGCTTTTACACCCCAGGAAATATTCCTGGTACTCATTTCTGTTACAGGCTGAGTCGACCCCAGGGCCACAGTGCGGCCGGAAGGATTATAAAAAATTCCAATGTCACCATCGGGAATCGAACCCGCGACCTTCCGGCTTGTAGCGCAGTGCCTGAACGAACTGCGTCACCGCGTGCCCCATTTAAACAATACAATTACGTTTTAATTTTGTGTTTAATAGTAAAAAAGTCCGTCGCCATTGGAGACCTGTCAGTTAATGCTCTTTAGAGAAATCGAGGTGTGTTTGAAAACGTAGCAAACCTAACAAATTCACTATCTGGGGAAAATGCATAGCTTTTTAATACAAATTCAGATAGTGTAATGCAGTAATCACTGTGCTTTTAAATCGTTAATCGAGTTATTGCCGTTTCGCTTCACTCAAATATTGCCATTCCTTCAATGTGTGTCAAGGTATTAATTTAACTTGCTTCGTACGTACAAAAAACGTTAATCATCTACGATATATAGTATACAGGATGTTTTTTTACACTGCGTCTTTACAACTGTCGCCATTATATCGACTGATTTGTCCTTTTAACAGTAAACAGGTTTCAGTTACTTATCTGTGTTACATTTATTTCTATATTTGACTTCAGTGTGTTCATTTATTCGTCATTACGGGCTCATATTCTGTTATTTCTCCAACACACGAAAGCTTCCTTGTTTTGTGTTCCTATCAGCCGTTCGTCTTCTTGTACTGTAATTTAATTTCCTCCAGTTTTATCAGAAACATTCACAAATGTCATTCCTTCATGCGATCCGCTGTGTCATTTCCTCTTCCCGTTGCAAATATGAATGTACCACGTTTATGTATCTACAGAGTGTCCATAAAATCTCCATATACATGAACTTGGAACGACTGTATTATATTTTACATAGCTTAATGTTATACATGTCCCATGCAGTTGTTTTATATATGTAAGGTTTTTATTTCCAACTGTGTAGATTTTATGTAATAACGTACTGCATTTTAACATAAGTATTTTAAACTGTAAAATCAGTGACTACGACATTTACCATTCAGATACACGATATAAACTGCAAATGTATATTTACGTTGACTGCCTGATGATGGCTGAAATGGTCAGCCGAAACATTCAGGAGTGTAAAAATAAATTTATTGTGCAGTAGTTGGAAATAAAATCCTTACGTATATTTACACAGCTACTTTTCTAATAAATTGTATTATGAAAGCAGAGTTGGTGCAGTGAGTAGGCTACAGCTTGGGCAACCAAGGAATCGTGGATCGATTCCTGCCAGTGACAAGGATTGTTTTCAAGTGTCCATACTGGCTGTGGGTCCTATCCAGCCTTCTATTTATTGCTTACCGGAGGGTAAAGGGGGCTGGCGCGTGAAACTGATCGCTCACCTGGCACCAAGGTTACGAATGATTAGATCTGTAACTTCACTCCTTATGTTATTCCGCCGTGCATAGAGACTTAAACATTTTGTGTTCACCGTGTTATAAAAATGAGACACTATCAGTTGCTAAAAGTTGGAAGTCATGTTGTAGGTGTTGAATATTGACGTCATTTTACAACGTGGTTAATATGTGTACCACAAAAACAGGGCGCTTGCCAACCCATAAAATCATCACCAATAATTTTGGTGACTGCTTATTTTATCAGAATTACGATACCTGATAATGAATGCTATAGACATGACCCTTAACCCTACATTACCATCGTCGGTGCACTGTAAGGACGTTTAATTTTTTATATGCTGCCGACCTCGGTGCACCGTACGGTCGTGAATGCTTTTAAGGGTAATATAAATTTAAACACCCTCCGTCCTGGGCAGTAGTTAAAATTTAAACCCCTAGAGTTATTGAGGGTTTACGAAAGCACCACAAATGATAACAGGGGTTATTAGTGTGGGTGCCGTATGGTGGCCAAGGTCACTGTACTTCAAATCGACCAAGTTTTGCTTCGAAATTGCGCGATCATGAGATTGAGTGTACAAAAAGGCCAGAATGTAAGTCGCAGTGCGTGGCCTTGTTCCGCTAAACAGAGGTCTCTTCCACACTGTTCATGGCATCCGGCTACTTCAAAACTTTGTAATAAGCTCATTAAAAATTTGTGTTATGAGCGTCATGTATATTCAAATATTGTCATTGACTTACGTGCAACTGCACGTCATTTTGACATTAAGAAAACCTTCCCACAATGAAGGGACTATATTTCGGTTTACACTACTGGCCAAATATTTTTCACGTCATCAGGTCAAGGGTGTTAGGGCACATATTGTGACACGTGAGGCAGAAGATAAATACATTAGGGCTTTCATAGGTAAATCTGAAATAAAGAAAAGAATTGGAAGACCCAGGCGTAAATTGCAGGATAATACTAAAATGGATCTTCAAGAAAGAGGATGGAGGCATGGACTGGATTTATCTGGCTCAGTATAGGGACACGTGGCGGGCTGTTGTGTATACGGCAATGAACCTTCAGGTCAATAAAATGATCGGAATTACTTGTCTAGCTGAAGACCTGTTGGCTTCTTAGGAAGGACTCTGCTGCATGTAGTTAGTTAGTTAGTTAGTTAGTCTTTTGGTGAAGACCTTGTAATTTTTCGTTTTGCAAATCACCAATTTATTTCTCGGTCGGTCCCGGCTATAGAAATTTTCTTTCCGTTTCGTCTAGAAATTGTCCCTCTAATCGAAGTGATACTGCTGTGACAGGTTCTCGGCCTTTCATTGTAAGCGATCCCTCGCATTATTTGATATATTAGACACGTACTGTATGGATATTCTCTGTTTCGTGCTTGGATGTACATGTATTTCATCATATTTTTTAAAGAAGGAACGTAGTGCCTTGGCAACGTCGCGAACAATTTATCTACCGAGGCAGTCTTACATCCCAAAAGACTTTATCGTCAATTACACCGCTGTGAGAGATTCAAAACTATCAACACGAAGATTCATTACCGAGATCACAAAACTCGATTTTGCTGTTGTTTGTTTAAGAAACAACGTATTTCCTTCCATTGGTTCCATTAATGTTTAAGAAACGGTATCGATGGATTGCTGTATCTTACCAGGACTTTTAACGTGACTTCAGTGACTGATGCACAGATCCGCCAGATTAACTGTTCCACACAGCAGTCACAGACAGCGGTCCGTAAATTAGACAGGCTACGTGGGGTTTGTTGCTTGAGTCTTTGCGACCGGGTTGACTATGCTGGAAGGCGTCAGACAGCGCGGAGATATATGAGTACTGCTGTGCAAAGACAGTGGAGTCTTACTGGAGGTATTGATATTAATAAAATGTGAAAGACAAGTAATACAATCCTGCATATTGTACGATATGCTACAATCATCTGTCTCAGTATATTCGTACACATTTTACAGCATCTTCCAATGTCCTCTTCCAATACACCACCACAACAGTGTTCAGTAGTATGCCAATATCAGTGTACACACATTGGCGTGTCTTCATGAGGTGTGTTGACGACGCTTTCAGTTCGTGTTACGTCATAACGTCGGTGAGAGATCAGTGAAATGTGAATAAGGATGACTTTTCGAATGACGCTGACACTGGAAAACCAAAATGCAGAGGAAAACTTTTCTGAGTGTCACATATTCCACCGCAAATCCCACGTGGGCTGGCCTGGAATTGAAACGTGTCTTCCGCTTTGATAAGTGCGACTAACGGCCTGAGCCACGGCGAGGTCCAAAATTACATGTTAATCAGTCATTATTTATTATTGTCATTTATTGAAAGGCCCCGCAGCAGATACTACGGACGCACCGCAGCCTTAAGTCTTATTGTGCAACCTTGTGATGAAGATGATTAGTTTTTTTTCGTTTTTCCTTGTAATGGAGCACCGGTGGAATGAAATTGACTCGGGGAGAAACCTGTCCCAGTGCCACTTTGTCCACCCCAAATCCCACATGGACTGACCCGGGATCGATCCCGGGCCTCCGCGGTGGGAGGCCGGCGACTAACCGCCTAAACCATGGCACGGCCTATTTGTTTGTTTTCTTTTGTTCTGGGAGGAAAGACGGTGATGTGTCTTAACCAAAACATGTCATAAAATGTGAACCAGGGCTCAGTTTAGACTTACTTTGGGACAAATAAATATTGTGTTCTTTCTTCATCTCTTTAAGACTACTTCTACTGAAACGTACCTGTCTTGACAATCACGATTAAGATTAATTCTTCAGTAATGTACTTCTCATGAGAGTCACAGTTAATATTAATTCTTCAGTAATGTACTTCTCATGACAGTCACAGTTAAGATTAATTCTTCAGTAATGTACTTCTCATGACAGTCACAGTTAAGATTAATTCATCAGTAATGTACTTCTCATGAGAGTCACAGTTAAGATTAATTCATCAGTAATGTACTTCTTATGAGAGTCACAGGTACGAATACGCTGGCTCGTGGTCTCTGTTACCGAGCTGTGTAACAGGTTGATTAAAAATGTAATTATCATTATCATCAGGTTCTTAATTTCTACATCTCTATCGATATTAATCGTATCCCCGTCATGTTTTCGTAATTAACACTTCATCTAACCCGTAGGCAGAGCCGTATCAAATTGCTACCCATCCCTCTGCCTATACTACCCTCAACACGAAACTTAACAACATTACTCTCCCCAATTCGAATAGAATGTTGTTACTGTGTTAAAGTGTGCGGGAGGAAATAGAATTATTCAAAATGGAAAGCTGTTGACCTGTAACCCGTTATTTAAATGCATGAGTGGCGTCTGTTGATTTTCGCTTTCAGTTAGTACAGGGTTAACGGAAAAGGAGTTCCAACTTTTAGTATCTAATAAGTTTTACAATATAAAACCAAACACGATATTTGCAATTATTGAAGGATTGGACTTTATCATCATTCCTGTTTAAAATTAAATTAAAATCACTAGTTTTCGGGGGCAAAATCGGTCCCAACATCAGGCCCAAATGTAAGAGGGACATATTTTGAGTTGGGCCCTATTAGAAAGTTCTTTTAAATATCTGGGATTTGCCTGTTGGTTCCAAATAGATAGGGTTTCACTCACATTTGTAACTGAGGGCGGAGAGCAATCCTGTCTGCGAAACGAATATTTTTAATGTTATTTAAGCATGGATTATGGAGGAAGTCGAAACAGAGAATAATTTCACATATGTGCTAGCATCGTTGTAAACCTACAGGACCGTAAAGCTGTGTGCGTTTTTAAACAACTTGGAGACAAACTCGGATTTTAATGGCATGCGTTGAAAGATCTATATATGGATGCTGCTTTTGCTGTGTGACAAGCAGACGGATCGGCAGGCTGAGATGTCACGCTGTGTCAGCTCATAAGCAGTTACCCATGTTTCGATGGATTGTGAGGCCTTAAAATTCAGTGCCAGTCATAAGTGGGTACAGAGGACTCTGGCCAGAAATTCAGCGAAATTCACTATGCGCCATTATTTTTAATAAATTTCTGGGAGATTTCTGTGAGTGTAGAGGTAAATAAAATATCCTACCGAATTTACAATCAGTATATATAAAAGTAATTAAATGTGATAATTGAAAAGTAATATATAGGAAAGCTAGCGACAAGATCGCATGTATTGAAGTAGAAATATACATTTGCACAAATATTTACTTATAAGCGCCACAGGGTGAACAAAACTGATAAAAAATTGAAAAACCACTTCCATCAGGTATCTAAGCCTGGTAACTCTTATACTTCATGATGAAAGTGACAATACTGGCAAGTCCTTCACACAAGATGCACGATGTTGCGTTTAAAATTAGTGCCTGGTTCATTCTTATTCATATGATTATTAACATCAAGTGAATACCACGAATTATTACATCGCCATAACTAATTTTATTGAAGCGCCCCCATTTGTGTCCCAGCGGATGTATGTGTTAACCACTTATGAATCAGCTTATCCTCTTTCAGCAAGGCGTTGCCTCCACAACAGATGTAAATATTAACCAGTATGACTCAGTTTAAGCGCTTATGCAGTTACATACCCTCTACAACAGATGTAAATATTAACCAGTATGACTCAGTTTAAGCTCTTATGTAGTGACATACCCTCCACAACAGATGTAAATATTAACCAGTATGACTCAGTTTAAGCGCTTATGTAGTGACATACCCTCCACAACAGATGTAAATATTAACCAGTATGACTCAGTTTAAGCTCTTATGTAGTGACATACCCTCCACAACAGATGTAAATATTAACCAGTATGACTCAGTTTAAGCGCTTATGTAGTGACATACCCTCCACAACAGATGTAAATATTAACCAGTATGACTCAGTTTAAGCTCTTATGTAGTGACATACCCTCCACAACAGATGTAAATATTAACCAGTATGACTCAGTTTAAGCGCTTATGTAGTGACATACCCTCCACAACAGATGTAAATATTAACCAGTATGACTCAGTTTAAGCGCTTATGTAGTGACATACCCTCCACAACAGATGTAAATATTAACCTGTATGTCTCAGTTTAAGCTCTTATGTAGTGACATACCCTCCACAACAGATGTAAATATTAACCTGTATGACTCAGTTTAAGCTCTTGTGTAGTGACATACCCTCCACAACAGATGTAAATATTAACCAGTATGACTCAGTTTAAGCGCTTATGTAGTGACATACCCTCCACAACAGATGTAAATATTAACCAGTATGACTCAGTTTAAGCTCTTATGTAGTGACATACCCTCCACACAAATGTAAATATTAACCAGTATGACTCAGTTTAAGCGCTTATGCAGTTACATACCCTCTACAACAGATGTAAATATTAACCAGTATGACTCAGTTTAAGCTCTTATGTAGTGACATACCCTCCACAACAGATGTAAATATTAACCAGTATGACTCAGTTTAAGCGCTTATGTAGTGACATACCCTCCACAACAGATTAAATATTTAACCAGTATGACTCAGTTTAAGCGCTTTATGTAGTGACGTACCCTCCACAACAGATGTAAATATTAACCAGTATGACTCAGTTTAAGCGCTTATGTAGTGACATACCCTCCACAACAGATGTAAATATTAACCAGTATGACTCAGTTTAAGCTCTTATGTAGTGACATACCCTCCACAACAGATGTAAATATTAACCAGTATGACTCAGTTTAAGCTCTTATGTAGTGACATACCCTCCACAACAGATGTAAATATTAACCAGTATGACTCAGTTTAAGCGCTTATGTAGTGACGTACCCTCCACAGCAGATGTAAATGTTAACCAGTATGACTCAGTTTAAGCGCTTATGTAGTGACGTACCCTCCACAACAGATGTAAATATTAACCAGTATGACTCAGTTTAAGCGCTTATGTAGTGACATACCCTCCACAACAGATGTAAATATTAATCAGTATGACTCAGTTTAAGCGCTTGTGTAGTGACGTACCCTCCACAACAAATGTACCTTTGAACTGTCACAACTCAGTTTATTGACAGAAGTAAATGCACTTTCAGCACATCAATTGTTTTATTTGTATGTAGATATCAAGTATGCGAGGCATTGCATTGTGAAGCATGCCCCATTTATCATCACACAGTGCTTCCCGTACTTTGTCTGCCGCTATCTGTGTCCACATTCTTTCTGTATCTGCTGAATTTTAAACGTAATATGCAATATGAATATCAAGGATTCCAGTCGCGTTCTTCAGGAATAGAGAGGCGCAGTGACACATGACCAATGGTTGCCATGTTTTGTTGTAGATTTTTCCATTTGTCATAAACTGTCAGGTTATTGCTTTTTGTCCACCAATAAGGAAAGAATATATATATATATATATAGCAGTTGTTCTGACGTATGTGAGAGATTTATTGTCGATTGCGGCACATAAGGAAAGATGGAGAGAGCATCTAGATAGAATGCATAAAACCAGATGGCCTAAGGTATTGTTTATACATGTACCTATAAGAAGCCGCTTTAGGTTGTTGACACTACTGGCACAGTGACTTAGGAAATGGGGTTAGGTTCCTTGATGGACAAGAGGTGTTCCTCTTGTCCACAGCAATGAGATCGAATGAGGTCGGCTGTGGAGCCCTCCCTTTCTCCAGCTGGAGGAAAAACTCGGATGGAAATTTGACCATGTAACCTCCATACAGTGGGCCGGGATAGCGTAGTTGGTATAGCGACTCACTACGAGCTGGACGGTCCGGGTATCGAAGCCCGGTGGAGGCGAGATTTTCAGCACACGCCCAGTCCGGCCCTGGGGCCTACCCAGCCTCCTGTACAATGGGTACCAGTTCATTCCTGGGGGTAAAGCGGCCGGGGCGTGGCGTTGACCATCCAACCCCATCCAGCGCCGAGGTTAAAAGAAGAGTACAGCTATACCAATACTCCCCCTCTAGGCCTTCATGGCCATTTATAGGGTAAAATTTACCTTTTTACCTTTACCTCCATACAGTGCCAATGTTAAGAATGCGTGTAAGTTTTAATGGTGTGGTGCCTAATTAATTAACTGCTACTACAAACTTGCTTTTACATTTGCAAGTAGATCAGAGTCGGTCCCGGCGGCCGCGCGGTCTAACGCGTGGGTCCGCGGCGGGTCGCTTGCTGGGATTGCGGGTTCGAATCCCGCCGGGGGCATGGATGTCTGTCTCGTGTGAGTATTGTGTGTTGTTAGGTAGAGGTCTGTGCGACGGGCTGATAACTGGTCCAGAGGAATACTACCGAGTGTAGTGTGTCTGAGTGTGATCGCAGAACCTCAAAAATGAGGAGGCCTAGGCCCCCTAGGGACGTCGTGCCATGAATAAAATATCAGACTTTGTCCTCTCCGTCTTTGTTTCTGTTAACAAGCAGTTGTTTTTATGCGTGTAGGCGATGACAACTGGAAAGGAGAAGTACAGCAGTGAAAGTTTTGCTGACTCGGTATTGCAGTATATGTCTTTGTCAAAATAAATTCGTATCGTATCTGTGTATAGGCGTAACACATAGTGAATGTGGTTATCGTATTAAATTTAGTGTATTAATATGAGTACATTCGTCTTTCCAGACCTTTTGTAGTTTTTGTTATTTGTCATATTAAATGAAACGCGATTAAAAAGTGAAAGAAAAAATGTTAGAAAAGTATGTTACTGATAAATACGGCAGCTTTACTTTAATATTGCAAAGGAGTTTTTACTGGTGGAATTAGAAACTTACGGAGGGAGAAAGCTGAGTACAGGAGAGGGTGGAAAGAGATTTTGAGCCAGTACAGTTTTTAGGTTATATAAACCATGAAGATAAATACAGGAAAAAGAAATGTATGATGGTCTTGATGAAGATTAAGACAAAAATATAATAAAGATAACTAAGAAAAAGAAGAAAAGTTATTCTCGTATTTTAAGGAAAGTGTGTTAGATAAAACATCACAGGGGAATAGCTTACTGGGAGAGGAAAACAGTTTGTGTTTACTGCTGCGCCCGTCTAACAGCAGCTTTAAGCATTTCTGTGAATTCGTAAAAGGCTACATTACTCTCGTTTCTCTGTAACGTTTTAGCTTTGTATATTTCTTGCTGGCCACTTAAATCGATTGTAGAATTGTAAAAATAGCCTGCCTTTTCGTAGCTTATATGTCAATTAAATAAAAAAACAAGAATAATTTCTAAATACATGAAAACGTATTTTGTAATATACAGCGAAATAAGGCAAGTTTGTTCTGGCTAACCCTCGTACTGTTCAAAGTAAAAATTAATAATTCATGATGGTGGAAAGCAAGGAACACACTGTTATAGGACGTTGTATACTAAGTCTTATTGGACGTAAGAGATACAGGCTTATGTATAAATTACCAGACGTTCGTATTCTGCTTCATAAGTGAACATAAATTTATTTTTCTTGTATCAGTAAACATAGACTATACTTGATAGCGATAAAATGTAGTATATTGTTCTAGGAGTGTGTTTGCTAATTGGTTATATACGTACGTAGGTAGTTCGTAGTTTATGTGTCTTATGGTGTGTGTGTTTAATATTATCGAATTTATTTCCATAGCATGTGGCACTAAATTACACTTTGCACAGTTCTAGTAGAGAAAGTGGGTGGAATTTTAAATGTATATCGTCCTAGCACTAAACGTAAACCCTACTCTTTCTTCTACATAATTCTTTATACTAAACTTACAGTCTATCATTCTTTATTGACTTTTTTTTCAGTCCCATTACAGGTCTAGGAAGGCCCTTAGGGCTCCAGGAGGTCGAGGCTGCCAGGTTTTTAGACAATCAGCACATGAAGGTGGTAAGGTTGTCAGTCCTACGCACCGGCCACCTTTACCCCCCAGGAAAGATTCCCGGTACTCATTTCTGTTAGAGGCTGAGTCGACCCCAGGGCCATGACCGAAACGATTGTCAGTGAAAAATTCCAGTGACACCATCGGGAATCGAACCCGCGACGTTCCGGTTTGTAGCGCAGTGCCTCAACCAACTGCGCCACCGCGACCCCCTTTATTGACATTACTAAAGTCAAGATTGTTTTTTTGTATAAAGGTTACATGTTTGGGCACTGTTACATGGACCGTGTTTAAGGAAAATGTGTATCTGTGTGTGTGTGTAATAGCCGGAAGGTCGCGGGTTCGATTCCCGATGGTGTCATTGGAATTTTTCATTGACATAATTCTTCCGGTCGCACTATGGCCCTGGGGTCGACTCAGCCTCTAACAGAAATGAGTACCAGGAATCTTTCCTGGGGGGTAAATGCGGTCGGTGCTTAGGGCTGACAAACTTACCACCTTCATGTGCCAATTGTCTATAAGTCTGGAAGCCTCAACCTCCTGGAACCCTAAGGGCCTGTCCAGGCCTGTAATGGGGTTGCTTTACCTTATGTGTGTGTAATAACTCCGACGTAACCTTCTTTACACGTGTCGGATTATCATAAAAAGGAACTTCGTATTTTCCTTACATAAATTGCATTGAGACTAGCTGAATGTCAACGCCGGTCTTTATTGCATCAAAAGAAACTACATCACAGTATGTCGAGCTGGTTTTAAAACACTCTTACTTCCCTCTGATTACTTTCCGTGAGCAAAACAAAGAAGCGAAGCGCAGGCCGTGTAATCCGTTTAGCGATATTTGCATAGATGGGAGCTGCGTCTTTGCATGTTAATCTAACAGCTCTAGATACGAGGTCTAACGTTCGGTGTGGTAGAAACACTTTACGCCAGTGTGGAGCAAAGTTTTACTGCACAAGGGACATTTGAAAAACCCTCCAAACCCTGCGTGGGCCGCAAACCACTTTTTAAGAGTAAAGGTTTATTAATTCAGGGAAATATAGGAGTAGTGTTAAGATTAAAATACGTATGGAGCATTGGTGGAATGATACTGACGGGGAAAATCTGAAGTATTGGGAGAAAAACCTGTCCTGGTGCTATTTCGTCCACCACAAACTTCATAAATGACTGGCCCGGGATTGAAACCGG
The DNA here is from genome assembly GCA_021186555.1 of Reticulitermes speratus. NCBI lineage: Eukaryota > Metazoa > Arthropoda > Insecta > Blattodea > Rhinotermitidae > Reticulitermes > Reticulitermes speratus. The sequence goes on along the minus strand of JAJKFL010000026.1, from coordinate 7,140,202 downwards.
ACCTTGTAGGTTAGATGCCAGCGAGTAACAGTCTGAGCAGTGGCACAACCTGAGGACTACAGTTGACTTAATTCGTACCGCGCAGTAAACACTGTCTTGGTTATGAAACAATCGCTGTTTCCTCTGAAGGTCATACGCGACATAATTACATTTTGTGGGTGTAACGACGAACTGTTGAATATTAACCTGGTGTTACGTACAGTCACTGCCAGATTTTAGAGGCTTAAAGTAGAAAACATTGAAGTTTCCATCTGGACAGATGCTCTTAATATAGAAGAAATATGCGGCCAGGGTGCGGGCTTGACGGTCCGGATTTCGAATACCGGCATGGGCAAGAGGTTTTTCTCTTCTCCGATAATTCCAGACCGTTTCTGGGGCCCACTCAGCCTCATGTTCAGTGGGTACTGGGGTTGTTTCTTGGGGTTAAACCGGTCGAGGTCATCTAGTACCGAGGTTAAGAATGGGGGGAGCTATACTTACACTTCCTGCATACCTTCATGGGGAGGACAGGAACAAATTTACCTTTTATAGGTAAAGGTAAAGCAATCCCATTACAGGCCTGGACAGGCCCTTAGGGTTTCAGGAGGTTAAGGCTCCCAGATTTCTAGGCAATTCGCAAATGAAGGTGGTAAGGTTGTCAGCCCTAAGCACCGGCCGCCTTTACCCCCCAGAAAATATTCCTGTTACTCATTTCTGTTAGAGGCTAAGTCGACCCCAGGGCCATAGTGCGACCGAAAGGATTATGTCAATGAAAAACTCCAATGACACCATCGGGAATCGAACCCGCGACCCTCCGGCTTGTAGCGCAGTGCCTCATATATAAAGCACATAATAAGAAATGAATATGTATCAGTAAAGTGACACCATTGACCCGAAGATGTGAGTATAAAAGGCACTACATAAATATTGTATTAACTATAAGACCGACCTTCTCTAGAATGTTACGCCGTGTAATTTGGGAGAGAGATTTTTTTTTTTCGCTCAGAGCAGTTATACACTTGTTTGGGATTGAAGTGATAGTTTTTCTACCCAGCTACACGGTGTCACATTCCCTAAGACCGTAGTCTTAACACTCAGTGCTGTGTGCAGTTGAGATCTCGTATAATAAAATTATTTGAGTACCGCTACAAAACCTTCTGGATTCATTAGAATTTATACTGGTATAATATAACATAGATTTAATAAGGACTTTCGTGTGTAATTTGATGTTCACATTGAGATCTGCCAAGATTTGTAACAGAAGGTATAATACGTGCCTAAGCAAAGTATAATAGATGAGAAACTGTAATGCTAAAGGTTGTTAAAATAAAAGGAAGCCCATTTCTGCCAAGAAATTAAAGTACATTAGAGTGGATGGTAAAGATCCAACGCAAATTATATCAGGTGGGTGGAGGGGAGGTTCTTCATTCTGTGCTTGGGAATGACGTCACAGTGTGGAGAAATGAATGCATTAACGGTACATGAATCTGGCTCTACAGTAAGGTGAAAAAAGGTAAAGTTCTCCCTAGAACGGGCCATGAAGGTCCAGAGGGGGAGTAGAGGTATAGCTCTACTCTTTCTTTAACCCCTACACTAGATGAGGGTGGGTGGTCAGCTCCACGCCTTACCCCCGGGAAAGAGACTCGGTGCCCACTGTACAGGAGGCTGGGTGGGCCCCAGGGCCGGTCTGGACGGGTGCGGAAAAACTCGCCCCCACCAGGATTCGATCCCCGGACCGTCCAGCCCGTAGCGAGTCGCTATACTGACTGAGCTATCCCGGCCCACTCTGGCTGTACAGTACATCCCCGAAACATAATGAAAATTTGTCCCTGTACACGCCATGAAGGCGTGTGGGAAGTGAGGTATAGCTCCACTCATTCTCACTCTCGAATAAAACGTTAAGAACCAAAAATCTCTATAAACATTATCATCATCATCAATATAATAATTAAAAGCACAGCGATGACAGCTGCTATTTGTAAGTTGTAGACGACGTTTAGGCACATCCTATAATATATTCTGGGTCAGATTGGAGTTTGCAGGTGAAGTGGTAGGAATCGTAAAATAGGGCGCTATGGGTTCAAGTTTCTAAAGGGTTTTTTTTAGGGCGTCAGGCGGGGATACTGGCGTTGGGATTGGAATTGCAGAGAACTTCGTAACAAAAGTCTGTGAACGTCGTTTAACGGCAAGGCTAGGCCGAGCGTACAAGTCACTCTTCTGCGATGTTATGGTCAATATCTGAATCTGTGATTATTTCCCTGCGTCTGTCCACATTAATACGAAAGGGCTGTAAAGAAGAGCAGCCTGCCAACCTTTATCCCAATATTCATATTAATTCATATTTACATGAATTTATATGGCGGCACGAATCAGGTATTGACACAGTGGAAAGGGGTTGTAGATGCATATTTAACACTTCTAAGTACAAAGTTTATCTCAACCAGGGGTCACAAACACGTGGCTAGCGGTAAGGTGTGGCCCACCAGGTATTTATATCCGTCCCTTTGACTGACATTATTCTTACAATTATTACACCAACCAACTTATCCACTTGACAAAATACATTCATGAGCTATTATAACACTCCTACATGTTTCGGCACCGAGGTGCATCATCAGAGAGCCACTCATCACCAAGGAATGCAGGTCCAACACGCCAATCCAATTATTATTATTATTATTATTATTTATTCTAGTTATAAATTGTGGCCTGGCTTAGGGTCGAAGAATCTTTTAGTTAAAAACGTTTTTTTCCCCCTTACACGCGTGAAAGCTTAGAAATGTTTGTTTTCCTTGACTGGCCACGTGCGACATACGTCAGCAGAGACATTTAATAAGGCGGTAACGTTTTAAACTTAATAATTATGCCGCGTTTTGTTTTTTTTATATCTGCACGAAATATCCTTGGGCCGTGTTAGCGACGCGCTACTGGTTACACGGTGCGGCGCTGGCATCCCGGTGGAAGCAACAGACATTGTCTTCTCCACACGCGTCCGAAGGCGTGGCGTTGACCACCACGACCATTTAGCGCCGAGGTTAAGAAAGACCGAGCAATGCCTCTACTCGAGCCGTGCCATGGCTCAGGCGGTTAGTCGCCGGCCTCTCACCACGGAGGCCCGGGTTCGGTCCCAGGTCAAGTCCATGTGAGATTTGTGGTGGAAAAAGTGACACTGGGACAGGTTTTTCTCCGAGCTGTCGGTTTTCCCCTGTCAATTTCATTCCACTGGTGCTCCATTAATTGTAAAACTTGGTAAAAAACTGCTCATCCATCTATCATCATCATTGGGGTTGCACAAAAAGCCTTAAGGCTGTGGTGCGAGGGCCCTTCATCACAAACGACAAAAAATAATGCCTCTACTCCCTCGCTTGCCATCTCGGCTTGTTACGGAGTGACCTTTACTTATGAAATATTCTTAGTGGCGTGTTTAATTGTAACATAAATATTTACACTATTTGATGCTTAAAATGACCTGCGCTCTGCCTTAAGTTTGATAATTATCCGTTAGGCCTGCTTATTATTTGAGTTTGAGACACGTGTTTTAAACACAAAAGGTTTACGTATTTACGTTGTGCCTTAAAAGAAATGTACAGCGTCTGTAATAGGTCCTAAAATTTCAGCTAGCTAATGCGGTCATTCATTCTGCAGTCTGTCTTACGACAGGTCCGTAGCCTCTTCCAAAGCGAGTTCTCCACAGGGTACGATCTAGTGCTTCCTCTTTCAATTTCCAGTATCTTCTCTTTTCCTTAAGGTCATTCAGCAGCTGCTTACGTCTTCTCCCAGGTCTTCCCGTCATTTCTATCCTTCCTTCTAACTTTCTATACTAATTAATGCGGTATTGGGAAAAAAATCGCTGTTTATTTTAGAATCGTACGGAATGCATCAGTACACTGTGTGAGGTCACAGTGTAGAGTTTCTGAATGTTAACACATGCGGTACGTATGGTAGCAAGTGTAGCTTTGAGCGATTATCCGTTACGGTGCTGAATTTGATTTAAAAGACTGATTGTACCCGCTAAAACAAATAATGGACTCTCTCACTGTCAGATATTCTAAGTGACATTAAATAAACGTACTGAATGGCTGATTACGACGTGACAGAGAAACAAACAAACTGTAACTGTACTAATATACAGTGCTTGAAATTCGTGCAGCTGTAAGGGTGTTGGCAGCGTCTATATCGTGCACTTGCATAGAGAGGGAGAGAGAGAGAACTGTTTTATTTCACAATGATGTCCGTTCCAGTTTCAGATACTAGTGTTTCTTTAGTCGGCACAAAAATTTTATTGTATCAAATATTTACATGTGAAGTACAGCACATATCGACATTAGAAGGTTATCGTCAGGTAACATTTGTTTCAAAACGAAGGAAGATCTTACATGTAATGCTGATTTCTTGTGCACATCACAAACATGGGAAGACACGTGAACACAGCAGAAAAATTGTACATCTACCACCTCAGAAAAAGGACCAAATACTGAAGGATAGGCACGTAATATAAAACCAAATTTTCGACAAACTCGTTCTGTGCTACGGAAAAAAAATACCGTGGAATAAACCACGTTCAAAAACACTAACTCGACAAGCAATACAATGTACAGCACCACAAGAGCAAACAACATCAAGACGGAAAGAAATTGTTGGTAATAAATCTAAACATATTGAGAACAAAAACAAATTGTAATATAAGAAACACCGAGAATGCATTCTGCCAAAACGGATACCATCAGAAAAAACCAAAACCAAGCTGCATTCCTACTAAACACAACAGGAAAATCAGGAGAAGAACCATTAACTGCGACACATGGAAGGAAAAGGTACCAAAAACACAAAAATTCAGTAGTACATTTACTGTTTTCCGTCGCTTTTCGGCGGATCTGCAAAATTGCGAACAGCGACTACGACGTATTAGTTTCGTGTCTGTCCGCGTCGTCATTGAACAGCTCGGCTCCCACTAGACGGATTTTAATGAAATTTGATATTCATGTATTTTTCGAAAATCTGTCCAGAAAATTCAACTCTCATTAAAATCTGACAAGAATAACGGGTACTTTACATGAAGACCTTTGTACATTTATGATAACATCTTGCTGAATTCTTCTTAGAATGAAACATGTTTCAGACAAAAGTTGTAGAGAAAATCAAAAACACACATCTTTATGTTCAATAACATTTTTCCGAAAATCGTGCCGTTTATGAGATAATGTGGAAAAATATGGTAGAGCCAGACAGGCCACAGATGACAATATAACATAGCACATGCGCTTTGCATGCTGGTTGACTAAGGCTACAGACCCACTCAGAATATGTAATACTTATTGCTTTTCCACGGCAACAATGGCTACGCGAACGCGCCCCAATGTTATGTTTATACGTACATTGCCTATCCAGTTGAAACAGATATTACCTGAGGATGACCGACTAAGGTCGATACGTGTCGTATCGACGTAAATGTTTATGACACAATAAAAATTCTTGAACCGGCTGAAGAATCCCAGGTATTTTCAACTGAAATTCATTACAAAGCCCAAAGAGATGCAAGTATTGAAGGCGCTGTCAGTTGCTAAGACTAGGTGTACGCCATTCGTAGAGGAATGACATTTATGAAGCCTTGGTTGAACGATACTGACAGGTGAAAGCCAAAGTACTCGGTAAAAAAAAAAAAGAAACCTCTCCCAGTGCCACTTTCTCCACCACAAATTTCACATGTACCGGCCTGATGTCGAAAGTGGACCTTTTTGCTGAGAGACTAACAACTATCAGGCTGATACATTGGACGATTCATGACAAAAACAAAAACACACTCAGGTTAATGCACGCAGATCTTTATAACTGATGCCTTTGTGAGAGGAGCTTTCCGCTGTAGCTATTCGCCTGTCCTTTATTTGAAAAGTTTCCGGAGGAACTGCTGTGATTAATTGCCAGACCGAATGCTTTGAAGGGATAAAAACGAATTTAGGTGATGCCCATGAGCAGAACTCTGCATTCAGATGGTTTTTGCCAGTTTTAAAGCTGTGTGTGAGTTTTTTTTACTACTCCTAAGCCATCATACGAACCATAAAACTTCGCGTTTCATACGCGTACTGTGAAGCAACTGAGGGAAAGCAGGAGACTAAAAGAGATGTAGCCGTTAACGAACAGAATTTCTATATGAGGTTCTATGATGAGAACCGATACACAGCTGTTGACATCCTGGAACAAAGTGAAGCGATCAACACTAGACACGTTGGTAAACACTAATATGTGTCTTACGAGGAAACACCTGTCATCCGGTAACTTTACACATTGCACACCTGGTGGGTGTCGTAAGAAAGGAAACTGACCTCTGTCAGTACCTCCACGTCTCTATACTAAAGGGCTAAAGTAAACCGCGGTACGCCCATGTGCTATCTAGTTGCTAAGGTAAAGCGATCCCTCTGCAAGCCTTGACAGGCACTGAAGGTTACAGGAGGTTTAGGCTCCAAGATTTCCAGACAATTAGCACATGAAGGTGGTAAGGTTGGCAGTCCTACGCACCGTCCGCCTTTATCCCGCAGGATATATGCGTGGTATTCATTTCTATTAGGGGCTGAGTCGACCACAGAGCCATAGTGCGGCCGGAAAGATGAAGTCAATGAAAAATCTCAATGACCCCATCGGGAATCGAACCCGCAACCAACTGCGCCACCGCGTGCACCATGTATATGGTGTGGCTGTGTAGCACGGATCTGTTAAATAGCCCAGGTGCCTTTATACACTTTCTGTCATTTATTTACTTGAGTGAAGGGTGCTAAGGAAGATATTTGATTGTAAAAGGGACGAGGTAACAGGGGACTGGAGGAGATGCTGTATTGAGAAGCTTCATGATCTGTACTTTTCACCAAATATTATTCAGGTGATCACATCAAGAAGAAGGGAGATGGGCGAGGCATGTGTACCGTATGGGAGAGAAGAAAGGTTTTAGTAGGAAACCCCGAGGGAAACAGACTACTTGGAAGACCTAGATGTAGAGGGGAGGATAATATTAAAGTTGACTTTAAAAAAATAGGATGGGGTGTGGACTGCACTGATGTGTCTGAAGGTACGGACAAGTGGGATGCTGTTATGAATACTGTAATGAAACTTGGGGTTCCATTTTTGACAACCTGAGGAACTGTTAGCTTCTCAAGAAGGAATCATGGAGTTAGTTATTATTTTGGGTTTGTTTACGATTTTAGTGTCAAAAATGTAATGGCAATATTATTTTCTAATATGGCGGGGGGTGAGTAATCTGCGAGTTTTGAAAAGTCAGAAAGTTTATCATTTGATGTAGGTTCTGTTCTTAAAAATATTTAAATTAGTTGGTGTACTGCTTGTCGCTGTCGCTTGCACTTCTAAATACGTATCTTACGTTGGGATCGGCACCCATGCACATTTTGATCGTGGTGCTAGACGAAGTACAGATACATCAGTGAGAACCGAACCCTCAGTATTCTGACATTGCTAACCCTTCCAAGCTCAAAGTTTATATAAATAATATGTAAAAATTGATTTATTCTTCACAGGAAGCACTCAGTTTCTCAATAACGAAGACCAACTTTTTAATGCTGCTCAGGTTAATAAGCTCCATTTATTCTGAAAATCATACGAAACGTATATACAGAAATGTAAAATGTGACAGCAGGTGGTACGTATAGTTACCATTGGGCTTTAGTGTTAGTAATACATCACTCTATATCTCAAGTGCTCCCCGTAACAAGCATAACTTCCATGTGATGCCAGACAGGAAATGTGCCCCGGAATAGGTATAACTTTTACGTCGCTTCAGTTTTGTGTAAGAGCGAGTCATGTTTTGGTGGTAATAATAAGTTTACTTATGAATGTGGCAAGCTTTTAGTGTTATAAAGTGTGAAGTAGTGACCTTGTGTGCGAGTTAACAATAGTTTGGCTTACAAAACTATAAAACAGACCAGTCGGAGTGTGTTGCAAACTTTATTCGCTTGCTCGGTTTGTGAAGTGGCTTGGTTCGTGTTCTAATGCCGTTCCATGAACTGGCCCGAGGTAAGGTGAAGAAAAATGGCGGAAGCTGACATGTAGTTCGTTACTGGAGGTAAACAAACATGCTTCTAAAAGAAAAGTCAGTGTTTCTGTTCTTAGACCAACAGTGTAGTATGACAGTTGAGTTAGTTACGCCATACGGGGAATTTCAGCAAATAGGTTGTTAGTTCCAAACATTGTTCAATAGATGGAAATAATTATTGCTATCGGTTAAAATCGATAACAAAACCATGTACGTTATAATCCAAGCTTTATGCGATGTTATGCCGTGTCGATTTACCGACGTTTCCAAGGATTGTTGTGTCTACATATTTTAGAGTCAAACAGTCCCGTTGGACTGTTTAGCACGGCGTAATATTTCAGAAGACTTGAATGAATCTCCATAGAACCTCCTCTGAGAACCTCAAAATTTCACACATGTAAATGAGCATTTCAAAACATCCCTCGTTTTCGCAGAAGGCAGTTACTCAACTGGCATTTTATGGTGTCAGTCTTTCACGTTTGGTCAACTTTTCAGATCGTACTTCTGGGATACTGCCCCGTTTCACTGAGTAATTGGTGCCCGATGTTTCGAGGCAGCGTGGTGGTCTCATTTTCAAGGGTCGAATAAACATCGTGCACAAGCCACCCACTGACTAGGGCCAATATCCCTGAACAACGAAGATCCCCAACTGCACACCCACGAAAGCGTAAAAACTCGCGTATTTTAGCTTGGATTTCAATTCAGGTTTATAACGTGTGTGTGTGTGTTTGTCCCATCCAGTAGGTACGTGGGAAGGCTGTTACCTGGACTAAACCGATCTGGCGAGTCTACATTTAAGCCAAGATCTCAGGTTTAATTTAACTTTGTCTTTGTTGGATTCCTTTTTGTTTTGTTTCATTTCTTTTTCTTCTTTGCTTGTTTGGGACCCACACAGCCTTCTATTTCACTGGTACTGGGGTTCTTTTCCCGGTGTAAAGCGACCGGGGCGTGAAGTTAACCAGTCACCTCCATCTAGTGCCGAAGTTAAGAATGAGTGGAGCTATACCTCTAATCCTCCTATACGCCTTCATGGCGTGGACAGGGATATATTGACTTTTTGCCTTTCTTCTGTGTTTTGTCTTTACATCTTTATATCCTTACATCCAATAGGTACCTGTTTTCTTTCTTAAACCTGCTTTCCCACTACCTGTTTTCTTTCTTAAACCTGCTTTCCCACTACCTGTTTTCTTTCTTAAACCTGCTTTCCCACTACCTGTTTTCTTTCTTAAACCTGCTTTCCCACTACCTGTTTTCTTTCTTAAACCTGCTTTCCCACTACCTGTTTTCTTTCTTAAACCTGCTTTCTCACTACCTGTTTGTCTGACAGATGCGCCAATAACAGTGCATTGTACAATGAGTCAAGTGAATACTTGTCGTACTGTTTCCATGACTAGTTTATTTGGCAAGCAATCCTACTAGGGTACATTTGCGACATATTTGCCTGGTCATCGTATTCACGTTCCCACGATTGGTGAACTTACAAACTCGACGTATCGAATAATACTGACTGTCCGCGTATGTCACTTGTCTGTTCAGTATAAACGAGTAGTGGGAACGCAACAAAAATCTGAAGTTGATTAATGAAGAAACGTTGGTTTGTTCTCTGATTTGTGCCATTTGCAGACAGTCGGTGTGAAACGGACAAGTTGTCAGTATTTGTTAAAAGTTCAACGGTCCCACGACGTGGCAAGTATCTACAAGTGGCAAGTGTGTGACAAGTACACCAGTCGTCGGAACGCGGTTTAATTAAAAGCTGCCAGCGATGTACGAGTAATTGATCGCTCACTTCTTTCTAGTGTCGACGAACAGGGCAAGGGGTAGAACTTACATTCTTACCGTCATAGCCTACTTCGACTAAGACGATAGCTCAGTCGTATAGTGACTAGGCTACGGGCTGGACGACTGAGGAATCGTTATTCGAATCCCGACATGGGGACGAGAAATTTTCTTCGACAAAAAGTCCAGACCGACCCTGGGGCCAGCCTAGCCTCACATCCAATGCATAACGTGAGTGTTTTCTGCGGGGTAAAGCGGCCGGGTCGTGAAGGTGACCACTCACCTCCATCCAGTGCCGAGGTTAATAAAGTGTGTTACTGTGCCTGTAGTCCCCCTATATACCTTCGTGGCGTGGGGAGGGACAATATTACTGTACTTTTATTTGACTAAGGCCACACGTGCGTCTCGTCCCACTCACCCTCTTGCTCGCAGCGTACAGACGTACAAATGTAGGCATGAGGGGAGGAGAGGCTTATAAACACACGTGGACGTCAGTTTCATGAGCTGCCATCTGCAAGTGATGTTCACGTTCGTGTATGTAACGCAGAACTATGCTTTGTGGCATTTGCTTCATAGAGTCCGACCTAAGGCCATACAAGAGTCTAAGGCTTACACAACCAGATGTTTGTCCTCAGGCCTACTGTGTATCGCGAAGTGAAGAATCCCTTCTGTTCTTTCTTAATCACTATTCATTTGTAAATGTCTCGTCAAATGTTGGGCCTGTTGTAGACAACTCAGTAAGATTCGTAAATATATAGTATATGTATATGGTTAATGTATAATTATATGTATAGGATGTTTTGTATAAACCTGACCCATTTCAAGTTATTATATTTGTAAAGCTGCTTTAGACGGGAAGACGAGGAAGAAGACGTAAGCAGCTATTGGATGACCTTAAGGAAAAGAGAAGATACTGGAAATTGAAAGAGGAAGCACTAGATCGCACCCTGTGGAGAACTCGCTTTGGAAGATGCTACGGACCTGTCGTAAGACAGACTGCAGAATGAATTAATTTAATGAAATCTGTGGTCTTCTGGGTAATACACGGCGTCGTGTGGTAATTATTTACCGACGTTTCGGGACAACGTGTCGTCCCATCTTCACGGGTCAAGATTCCTAGTAGGAAATTTAGACGTAGTGGCGGCAGGAACAGCGTGGCGGTATAGCCACTCCTACGGAAGACAGACAGACATGACATGCGAGCTTTCGCAACTTGGCGAACGACCGTCTAAAAAGTGTTCCTCAAATGCCTTAACTCTTCTGCATGTGCATTGTAGTGTTATTTTTACCGCATAATGCAATCCGAAATTTAGCAGAAACCGAAATTTGCATTTTAGTCGCTGTTCATGGTTGACATCGTACAGACTACGCCTAGCCTCGGGAATAAAGCAACGAAACAAGAGAATTACGTAAACGGAGGTTTCAATCTTGCTAGAAGTACTGATATTAAGGCATTCTTAGAAACCGAGTTCTAATAAATTTTGTGCTTATCCAGCACATCATAAATTGCTCATAAAGTTTACACAGATCTTGAAGCAAGTGCTATATACATGAAATTGCAAACTCGTAATTTAGAGAGTTGTCAATTGTTGTAAGGCAAGGAAATAGCGAGGCTGAAATGTGTTAGAACGAAGGGCTGAGACATTTTGGAGGTATTTTGTAGTTAAATGACAACGTGGAAATTTAAAGTCACCGATTCGATCCGAGGCTGTCACAGTGTTAATGACATTTTGAATATGGTCACGCCAAATGCCCTGGTGCATAATTCTCTAATGAAAGAGATAAAGGTGGCGTACATGCAGTGTAACTGTACCACCCACGTATCACAACCAACATCTAGCCTTGCACGCTGACACTTCTTATGGCTTGCTAGGCCATTCACTTGTAGAATATTTAAAATAAGAAATGAGTGAGTGGAATGATGCGGATTGATCATTTGATCAGGACATGAGCAGCATCGTTTTTTATTTGTAAATGTAATGAGCCATCGATTTTGTTGAAAGTTGGGAGTGTCTGAAACATTTTTTTTTCTATGTCTCGACGCCCTACATAGGGCCTTGTCTTTTTTTCGTTAAAACTTTTCACGATCACCTATTGCAGCAACATTGTAGTCCCTGACTGAACAAGTCCGTCCGCAGATACCTGTTACTCAAAACCAACACTTCAAAAGTGCTTCAGAATCGTCTTTATTTTTTTTTTTTTGGCCTGTTCTTTGGGTATTTTCCTATTGATCCATTTTTTTGTACTGTTAATCCTTTGTTCATTCCTTTACTTTACCATTCAAGCTACCGTCCTTACAAATCACACAGACTCATGAACTCCAGTGAAATTCGAAACACCCCATGCAGTAAGCGAGCCGAAGACCACGCCTAGACAGCACGGCCACTGGATCGGCGTTCTGAAACATTATGATCTTAAACAGCATTGTTTACATTTGCAATTACGTAGTTAGTCAAATTGCATGCAAGAATCACGTTTGTAAAGTCATAGATCGCAATGAAATACATGCACAAAAAAATCTTGTCCATTTTGTTTTAAAGTAAAGTAAGTTTTGTTCTCTGCAACCACAAGGCCGCGGAAAAGAGAGATAGGAACTCCAACCTTAATTTACGGCACTATGGAGGGGAGTGGCTTATACCATCCGGTCTCTAACCCCTGGAAAGCCCCTTTACCCACTGAATAGGTGCTGGGTGCTTCCAATAAGCTGCTCTAAAGGTATACCAACATGATCTTGAGTCAGTGTGCTATATAACATGAAATATGCAAACTTCGTAATTTAGAGAGTTGTCATATTGTTGTAAGGGCAATGAAATCAGCGAGGCTGAAATGTGTCTAGAACGAAGGGCTGAGACATTTATGTAGTAGGTATTTTTAAGTTAAATGACAACGTGGATAATTTAAAGTCACTCAAATATGACGTAGGCACTGTCACAGTGTAAACACTTTTTGAAATAGGTCACGCCAAATGCCCTCTGCTTATATTTGCTCGTAAGTGAAGAAGCATAGATAGATGGCGTAACATGCAGTGTGTACTGTACACACACCAACCGAGTATCACAACCAACCTTCAGCACTTTGACACGCTACACATTTCTTGTATATTGCTAGGCACATTCACTTGTAGAATATTAAAATAAGAAATGAGTGATGTAGGAATGTGACGATTAGATTCATTTTGTTCAGGACAGTGAGCAGACTTCTGTTTTTTTTTTGTAAATGGTAATGAGCCATCGGATTTCGTGAAAGTTGGGAAGTGTTCTGAAACATTTTTTTTCTATGTCTCGACAGCCCTACATGGGCCTGTGCCTCCTCTTTTCGTCGAGTTTTCACGATCACACACTCAGACACACCACAGTCGGTAGGACTCCTCTGGACGAGTGACCAGTCCGTCGCAGAGACCTCTACCTGACAACACACAACACTCACAATAGACAGACATCCATGCCTTAGGTGGGATTTTTTCTTTTTTTGCGCCTGTCCGGGGTATTTCCCCTTTGATCCATTTTTTTGTACTGTTTAAATCCTTTCGTCCTTCATGTCACTTTACGTTCCATGCTACCGTCCTTACAAACACAACACAGACATCCATGCCTCCGGTGGGATTCGAACCCACGATCCTAGTAAGCGAGCGGCCGAAGACCCACGCCTTAGACCGCACGGCCACTGGGATCGGCGTTCTGAAACATTAGTGATCTATAAACACATTGTTCTGCCCATTGCATTTACGTAGAACGTGCAAAATATGCAGAAAATCTACGTTTGTAAAGTCAACGGTACGCAATGAAATATCACGCACATAAAAAATCTTGTCCCATTTATGTTTTAAAGTAAAAGTAAGTTTTTGTTTCTCTGCACACCACAAAGGCGTCTGGAGAGATGGAGATATGACTCCACACAACCTTAATTTCCGCACTAGATGGAGGGGAGTGGTCTATACCATGCCGCGGCCGCTCTAACCCCCGGGGAAAGCGCCCTCTGTACCCACTGAATAGGAGGCTGGGTGGGTTCCAGAGCCGGTCGGGACGTTTTGGAGAAGAGAAAAATTCTTACCGCCGACCGTATATCGAACAAACGATTCCTCAGTGGTCAAGCCCGTATGCTTGTCTCTGCACTGCCTGAGCTAACCCGGCTTCCGACACAAATGGGATGCGTAATTAAGCGTCGTAGTTACGCCGGGGTGCGTCCACGTAATCATCCGTGAGTGAATATACACATCCACAGATGGCGAGCAAAGGGACAATTTTACTTTTACTGAAAAACAGGCTGGAAGGGCGCGTTGGTGCTAGATTTGTCTGGTTCAGAACAGCGACAAGTGGCCGTCTGTCCTGAAGATTCTACTGGAATTTCTGGTTCAAAATATTTTTGGGGGGTAACTTGAATACAAAAATGTATTTATTCTTATTAATTACACAGTTAGAACCAACACTGGATTTTTAAACGCGTGTTTAGGCTGGTCAAGCGCATATCCATCGTTACAGAAACTTGAGAATGTAGCATAAATACGCACTTATAAAGGAAGTGTTGGTTCTGTATAATTACTAACTAACTAATTAATAAGAATAAATATACTTTTGTAATCTACATACCATCGGGAATGTCTTGTATTAAAATTATCTTGAATAGATGAGATACTATTAGCTTCTCAAGAAGAACTGCAGTCCCTAACTGTAGGTACATATGTACTATTATATGTACTATTATAGTTACTATTGTATTTATTATTATAATAATTCACTTTATCAAGAGAGTGACACTGAATGTGTTCGAAATGTCGCCTACTGAATATCACTTCATTGTGTTACGTGCTACTCAGAAAGCACGTCCGGTCAAACCCCGATATAGCGCCACCCTCACTTTGCGCTTGTGAAAATTATGTGAACAGAAATTGCCTATCGAGGTGTATTTCAATTTACCGACGCTCTCGGAGTACCGTCACGAATTGCGGTGGACAAAGAGTGGCGCTATATCTGGGTTTGACTGTAAACTGCCGTGATAGTTCGTAGTATGTGCAAATAGCCGCATTATTTTGTCCTTAGTTCTGTTGTATAGAATTTCTGGAGCAGAAGGTTTGTTTAAAATTGAGTATAATAGTGTGATTTGTGTGTAGGCGAATTGTAACTACATTTAATTATACGAATTACTTGTTCGTTTATGGCCAGTTATTTAATCAAAACTGTGGAAGCTTTGTGTTTGTTCGCGTGATTTATTCGTTACATTTCTGCTTCCTCTAATGTAATGCAAAGTTTATCGCGTAGGTTGCTTTGTTATCTCATTCTGTGGGTGGATCATGTAAACTTCCTTATCCTACAAATTGAGGGGTGTGTTCCTCACGTGTCTATGCGACTTTACCTGTAGAGCTATTAGTTAGCTGCAAGTTACTGAAGAATGCTTTTCCTCTAGACGCCTCGCTGTCTTGGTAGACTGAGCCTGTCTCTAATGAATCTTGTACTTTTCAACGCCCTTCCTTGTCTGTTTTCTTTGTCCACATCGCTTCCTGTAGTGTCTAACGTCTGCAATGTCTCAAAGGTAAGACCTCTACATTATATGTGAGTAGAAAGGTAAAAAGGTACAGCAATCCCATTACAGGCCTTGACAGGCCCTTAGGGCTCCAGGAGGTCGAGGCTCCCAGGTTTTTAGATAATCGGCACATGAAGGTGGTAAGGTTGTCAGCCCTACGCACCGGCCGCCTTTTCCTGGTACTCATTTCTGTTAGAGGCTGAGTCGACCCCAGGGCCATAGTGCGACCGAAACGATTATGTCAGTGAAAAATTCCAGTGACACCATCGGGAATCGAACCCGCGACGTTCCGGTTTGTAGCGCAGTGCCTCAACCAACTGCGCCACCGCGTGCCCCACATTATATGTGAGTAAATAAGTAAATAAGAAAGGAAGTGACTAATTTTATTAACTTGGGTCTTTGTTCATAAATTGATAGCTGTTCACCTGATTAAAATATTTCGGTTTTTTTGCAACCCGAAATGCTATTGTCGTGTTTCTAAAAGCTCGTCATTGTACCTTACACGGAGACAGTTTAATCCAATCCACTTCCTCACATACTGCCTCTCTAAGAACGGTTTTAATATTATCCTTTGCACACGTTCCTCCTAATCGGTCAACATTCTTGTGGTTCTAGACAAAAATTTTGTAGACTATTCATGTCTCATCAAAGATGTGTAACGTCTTTCCCAAATTTGTAATCGTTTATGTAATAAAAGTTTTTGATTATGGAGGAATTAGACTCAAGAGGTAACTTTTTTATTTATATACCAAAGATGCCAATTTCTAATCTTGCCCGGTTGCTGTGATAGTACCTCAAAATTACGACTGCTCCCTTACGGTTTCTGTACAATCTGTAACTTATGACTGATCCTACTGCTCAACAGTATAGAATCTGAGCTAATTAAGGCGTCCTTAAATGAATGAATGAATAAATAAATACTATACTACTTACATAGCGATTCTCATTTTTAGTGGGCCCAAATATTCTCCTTAATTTTGCGTCCTCATTAAACTTTAGAGACAGACATCTATATTTATTTTTTCCCCAATGGCTCGACAGCCCCTTGGGGGCCTAGGCCGCCTCATTTTGTCGAGGCTTCACGATCACACACATTAGACACACCACACTCGGTAGGACTCCTCTGGACGAGGGACCAGCCCATTGCAGAGACCTCTACATGACAACACACAACACTCACTAGACAGACATCCATGCCCCCGGCGGGATTCGAACCCGATATCCCAGCTAGCGGCAGCAGACCCACGCCTTAGACCGCGAGGCCACTGGGATCGGCACATGTATTTCTATATGAAGCGGAAATACTTTGTCTCCATTCAAAGCACAGTGTTGTTCTGCAGTACAAGTCACTGACGAGCCTTGACGCAGATATTAAGAGAATTTCAGTCCGTGTGGGGTTTGTGGTGGACAAAGTGGCACTGGGACAGGTTTTTCTCCGAGTTGTCGGTTTTCCCTTGTCAATTTCATTCCACTGGTGCTCCATTAATTGTAAAACCTGGTAAAAAACTGTTCATCTTTATCTTCATCATTGGATGCACAAAAAGCCTTAAGGCTATGATGCGTCCGTAGCATCTGCTGCGGGGCCCTTCACCATGTAAAAAAAAGAAAAAGAATTTCATGTGTAGGTGAAATTAAATTTGTCCCTGGGCACGCTATGAAGGCTTTTAGAGGGAATGAAAGTATAGCTGTACTCATTCTTAACCCCGACGCTGGATGCTGTCGAGTGGCCAGGTTCACACCCCTGCCGCTTTATTCCCGGGTAAACAGCTCCCGGTAACTCTTTAATATGAAGAGTGGGTGGGTCCCAGATACGGTCTGGGCGCCGTGAAAAACAGATAACACTCCCGCCCTTGTCAGAATATACTTATTTTCCAGTTTTTAAAGTTTATCTTATTCCACAAGTATGTTTAATGTGCACGGAATTCTCAGATTTGACACAGATTTGGTATTGGACCTTGACGGCCGCACTAAAATGTGTAACATAAAGAACAGTACAATATTTTGCTGTTATGATAACCTATCTGGACTTTGTTAAGAAGTGAGGTTATAAATCTTACTGCTTTGCGCGACTGGCTTTTTGTCCTCAAGCAAAGGACAAAGTTACGCCATGACGGCGGGGGAGTAGAGGTATAGATACACTCCTTCCTAACCTGGGCGCTGACTGGAGGTGAGTGGTCAACATCACGCCCCGGCAGTCTTGCCCTGGGAAAGAATAACCGTACTCATTGAATAGGAGGCTGGGTGGGCCCCGGAGGAGAAACATCTGTTGTTCCTGCCGGGAATCAAACCCTGGATTGCAGGCAAAACACGAAACCTAAGCCCAGGACAGTGAGAATATGCTATACCTAATGCCCATTGTCACTCTAAGCGCGATTAAGTCTTAGAATTTGAAAACTGATAATGGAAGGGTTCCAAATGAAGTATCATTATGATGATACAGATGATTGTAGAGGTAGGTGAAGAAGAAGAAGAACGGACAAGTTTGTAGGCTTTCGCAGCAGTTCAGTTGAGGTTTCTGTTCTTCTGGAGCTTGGCACAGCGTCACATAGTAACAACATAAAAAAAATTGGAAATGAAAGTGAATATGTGATTCCAATATTGGTACGTGTGCCCGGAAGACCTTCAAGACTGCTGCGTTAGAATTCGGAACACGGTACTGTTAAACACTGCAGCGTATAACTTCAGAAGACGAACATTCTGGAAACAGCTCGTGTTTTGAGGAAAATAATAAAGTATCCGCTAATTTTAAGTTTATTTTCTATTAAACTGTTACGTGACACGATTTGGGGGAGGAGACTTGAACGAATACATCGTAATACCCGTAAAACTAAGAACAAAGCAATTCAGTTATGTTGAAGTGCATTAAAGGTCTGACCCAGCAGCTCAAATGCCGTTTAAAAAACCAACACTCATGCCCACAAAGCAAATAGTAACAGAAAACAGAACAAAAGAAATGATATATAAATTATTTAAAAAGAATTTGAAAAAAAATGCCTTACGTAATTGTTGATGATACAAAGCAGTGACAGCCACCACAGTAGAATTATTTGATTAGGCGTAGTAATATGACCAAACTGGCTACAAAGTGCAAATAGACGTAAAATTTATTATGGTATTTGACAAGAGAAAGAAGGCATTTACATGCAGACACTGAGAATAAAGACAGAAAATGGAAGACATAAAGGAAATGCTAAAGTGCACAATGTAAAAAGTGATCTATTTAGGATAAAGCGATCAAGTATAAGTAGATTTAATTATGCCCTAACAAAATTGTGCCGATAATATTCCTCTGATGTGTCCGCCTTTGATTTATGTTGGCAATCAATGTGTCAAGTAACCCTTACATTTGTATCCTATGTTGTCTGGATAATTTGTCAGAGAGTCAGTGGGGGGTAGAAAATAGAAATAAAAAACACTGCTGTACCGTAATCGTGGAAAATGTAGCGTTGAAAGCAGAGCGTGACATACAGAAGGAGCTTGGCTAAGTTTCAGATAAACTTCATGTGGTAGAGTTTAAGTACGTAGTTACAGTTTCACACTGAAAACGATTGGGTTTTTGGACTTCGTCAGTTTTGTGGTGTCTTAAAAGTTAATAAAGTAATACAAATGAACAATAAATGGAAGTTGCATTTCTGGGACAGAATCGGTTCCCCGAAGCGTAATGTTTATTTGCTGTTTGTTTGTATTGTGTTATTAATTTTGAAACGTCAGACTGTGGACAAAATGTATAAAACTAATAGTCTTAATTGTGATATACCATCGTCAGAATGCTGGAGAAGATCAGTTGGACCGATCGTGTGAGAAATGAAGAAGTATTACATAGAGTCAAGGAGGAGAGGAATATCGTACATACAATAAAAAGAAGAAAGGCTAACTGGATTGGTCACATCTTGCGTAGAAACTGCCTTCTGAAACATGTGATTGAAGGAAGTTAGAGGGAAGGATAGATGTGACGAAAAGGCGAGGAAGAAGGCGTAAGCAGCTACTGGATGACCTTAAGGAGAAGAGAAGTCACTGGAAATTGAAAGAGGAAGCACTAGATCGCACTATGTGGAGAACTCGCTTTGGAAGAGGCTACGGACCTGTCGTAAGACAGCCTGCAGAATGAATGAATGAATGAATATAAACAGTTTACACGTGGAGGAGTCATTAGTCAAGTTGATGGTTAACCAGTTAATTGTTTAATAGAGCTTTCTCTTTAGTTTTATAGTTATATCAGTCACTGAAGTTAGTTAAGATATTCCCAGTACTTCTTCAGGGCTATATGTATGTGAGTTACACTGTAACGAAAATGTATTCATGTGCAGTAGCTTTACATCCTCGTACCAAGTAATGGGGATGCTACCCCAGGCAGAAGTGTCAGTCAAGGAACAGTCAGACTTGCTGCCCCTGTCCTAATTAATTCACACTACATCTCTGTTTTAATGTCATTTTGCACAGTTGCAGCCAGCAGCAAAACGTTTCTGTTTAGCTTTACTACGTGATTTGTCGAAACGCGGTAAGCTACATACTACTATCTGAGCTCAATAGGCGAAACCTAAAGAACAGTATGTTATCTAAGGCAGTTCTAAACACAGACCACAATTGTAACCTAAATTACGCTGTAATCTGCTTATTGTAACGCTTTTTCTTTGTGAGAAAATAACGCACCTGTTTCCACCTGGTTACGATAGAGCTTTGTTTCTGAGTGACGTCACAGCCGTGTTAATGCTAGGGCTGTTGATATAAGGCATCGGTTTCTAATTAACAAAACATTTCATTTGCTTGTTACCGAATTCTTTTTGACAATGTTTTTTTGAGTATTTATTCTTAACTGAAATGGTAAATAGCGACGAAGACAGGTTGGAAACATTTAAAGCGACTGGCAGATGGTTTACTTTATCGATTATAAACACAGTATCGTTTTATTCTATTTAATGGGATTGTTATTGAGGTTAGTTATTTTTAACGGAATGTTTTATAAACAAAAGATGTTAAACCTGCATAGAAATTGTTTTATTAATCGATTTTTGCTCCAAACATAATGTTTTTTTTATCGCCGCACATATTACCTGTTGCAATTTCAGCTGGCGTTTTGTTAG
Organism: Reticulitermes speratus; assembly: GCA_021186555.1. Taxonomy (NCBI): domain Eukaryota; kingdom Metazoa; phylum Arthropoda; class Insecta; order Blattodea; family Rhinotermitidae; genus Reticulitermes; species Reticulitermes speratus. The sequence goes on along the minus strand of JAJKFL010000026.1, from coordinate 7,119,814 downwards.
CAATGAATAACAAACTAAATTTGTATTTTCAAAAAAATTTCGTAATATTACTCCACGTTATTTGCTAGGTTACATCTCCAGTTGGTGTTGTTTATTTATTGTAGATACATTGACGTAATGGAAATCCGTCTCGCTGCATAGTCGTAATTACTTTGCTTGTAATTCGTTAAATGTCAACACATAAATAATGTGACGAGCTGAGAGCAAGAACAGCTTATCTGTCAACATAATTCAGCTATTTTATCTACTTAACCACGCCATGGTGACGTAGGGGGTACTAACGATATAGCTCCACGCGTTTTAACCATAGAGCTAGATGGACGTACCAGGTCAGGCTTCAAGTTCCGACCGTTTTGAGAGAGCATTTCGGAAAGTACAAGTAACACTGAAGTTTATAACAAAGTACATTTTATTAAGGTAACGATATCAGTAACCCCGACTATTCAGTGTCCAGTGATTGGATAAGAGTGAATAATTTATTGGAAAGTATATGAAAGGAAAGAGTCGTGTCCGAAAATCGTACACTATCCCGACATTTGCCTTGGGGGAGGGGGGACTGAGGAAAGTCGCGAAGAACCTGACTGAGTCCCAACTGAGAAAAAGAGACATTATATGCACGATTCTGCAAGCCATGCAGTCACAATAAGAATTTTGACTGTTGTATAAAGTCGAAATCTGACACCTTTTAATTAGACGTTATGTATATTACAGTGAGGTCTCTATTTTTACATCATGTAACAATTCTTCATACAGTGAAACGTTTCAGGAAAAAATTGCGTGGCACACTTTTGGTGGTATTAGGCATTTGTTTGCAAATATCCGTGTATGTTTTTATGGTATAGGTCCATACACTGCTTTTGAAAAGCAGCGAGATTGTGAGACCATCACGGGACTTGTGTATAAATTTTATAGTGGCTCAAACACTGTATAGCTGTCTCTAAATAAATTACTTCATGCAATGTCTGTGTAAGATATCACGTGTGCATTTTACGGACAGCCAACTCAGTCGGTTTAAACACTAGGCTACGGGCTGGACGTCCGAAGAATTGTGGTTCTGGGCCCCACCAACCCCCCCCCCCCCATTCCGTGGATACCTGGGACGCTTTTCCCACGACTAAGGCGACCGTACCATGAAGCTAACTATTCACTTGCATCTACAGCTGAAGTTAAAAACAAGTGCAGCTACGTTTAAGATCCCTCTTACGTCTTCATGGCGTGTACAGGGACAAATTTACTGTATTTTATGTTAAGGATATCTACAGCTGTTATTCAAATTTTTTTTCTTTCCTATACATGCCTATCAAGATATACCTAAATGTGTATTTATTCCCTTTTATAAAACGGTGCTTAAATTGAACAATCTAAACAAAGTCTTCCATAAGTTTTCTAGCGACCTAGCTTGCCTAGTCCAGGCAATTTTATTTGCTGACATTCATAGCTAATCATTCTTTCTCATTTCTTTCCTAACTCGTTTGGCCAGAAGCATATCAAGGGACGGCAAAATAGCTTAATACCGACGTTGCTACAGGGAATTTCCTATAAATTGGTTATTGGCTTCGGCTCTTGTGCTCAGTGCTAGTTACCATATCACAATTGTCTATCAGCACATCGCCATTGATCTCCACGCATTGCGTTAAGCGTACGGATGACGTGCTCATTTAAGAGGCATTCGGCCATTAGCGCCGGAACAAAATGACAAGGCAGCCGTCTGAGTGTGTTTGTCCACTGGAACAATGGAACAGTGCGGACAGTGCTTGGCCTCCATATTGTATTTGCATTTACATTACACTTGGCACTAACTTAATTCGGTTTGCTCAGTAATTGTTTTAATGGGGTCAGGTATGAAAATTAAAGAGCAAAATTTCTGTTAAAGCATTGATCATACTTTCGTCCCTATGTTGTGTTTATTTGCTTTCAGTGCTTGGGCTACCTAGCAATTAACACCGGGTTGTCACGGTGGTAGGCCCTTCACATGTAACGTTTGTAGATCGTTTTATCTTATTAAACCATTTATATACAGCTTTGTATAAATCTTTACCAATCTGTGCGTGATTTCAGGTTTCCCCCTCGGTGTAAATGGCCGCGATAGCTCAGTCGGTATAGCGACTCGCTACGGGCTGGACGGTCCGGGGATCGAAGGCCGATCCCAGTGGCCGTGCGGTCTAAGGCGTGGGTCTTCGGCCGCTCGCTTACTCCCTACTTGTGACAGCCTAGGCTCGCTAACGCTACTTGCGCCTGAAGCTGGAGACTTTATGGAATTCATCCTGCTGTACCTTATATCTGTGTGCCGGCATAGCTCAGTCGGTATAGCTACTCGCTACGGGCTGGACGGTCCGGGGATCGAATCCCGGTGGGGGCGAGATTTTTCGCAGCCGTCCAGACCGGCCCTGAGGCCCACCCAGCCTCCTATATAATGGGTACCGGGTCTATTTCCCGGGGGTAAAGCGGCCGGGGCGTGGAGTTGACCACCCACCCCCATCTAGCGCCGAGGTTAAAGAAAGAGTAGAGCTATACCCCTACTCCCCCTCTGGGCCTTCATGGCCTGTTCTAGGGAGAACTTTACCTTTACCTTACCCTCGGTGTAAATGGGATCTGCACGCTTTTTGGATTTTACGCAGCGTAGAATGATAGTTTCTTACTGACGTTTCGGGACAACCTATCGGTTCCATCTTCAAGGGTCAAGCAGTCCAATAAAGGAATTATTTGCTGTTTATATTTCAATTCCGTTTATTGTTCTTTGTTCCATGTCTGGCAATGAAGCATCTTAATTATCCTGTAAGACTGTTGTGACAGACAGTTTTAACTTGACCGAAAAGGATTACGACTGAATGCTATTGATGTCTGTCTCGACTAACGGATAGGAAACATAATTTAGAAATTATTGTCATCAGAAATTATAACTGTTAGGGTTTCAGATTGCGCTATGCGTAGATGGGTGCATAATATTAAAACAGACCTTAAAGATATAGGATGAGGGAAGGCATGGATTGGATCGATCTGGCTCAGATTAGGAATACGGTAATAAACCTTCGGATTCCGTACAATGTGGGGAGGTTTTTAACTAGCTGAGGAACTGTTAGGTTCTCAAGAAGGACTGTGCTATAGGGTGTTAGTTGGATGGTTACTTAGTTAGTTAGTTAGTTAGTTAGTCGGTTTGTTTGTTTGATTGTTTATTTCTTTTGTTGGAGCTTCAAAGTATTTCTTTAGGATTATCATATCTTCTGATAAGCCCCTTCTAATGTAATGCCAGTTGAAAAATTTCAAGGCGTTTCTCGACATCTGTTATATAAACTTTGTTACGAACAAAATGGCGTCTCGTAACGATCTCTTGTGAACAAATTAATGAACTTTGGAGTTCTATAAAAGGCGCCTACACAATAAAGACAAAGCTATTTGATTTATTTTGTAAGAAGCGTTTTGTTTATATAAAGAGAATGATTTTTGATCAGAGGAAGCCATTTCAGAGCAAAGCTTGACGCTATCTTTTGATCATTTTTTTAAATAATGACAAAAAATACTTAAGTTTCTGATTAGATATAGAGAGTAATTATTCTCTTTATTTGCAAGTGTTGTGTAATCTGCGTCTGTAGTAGTTATTGAATTGATCTCCAAATGAAATTCTGCCCCCCCCCCCCCCTGCTTTGTTCGTCTGATTGTGTCAGCAGTCTGGTGCAGAACATCAAAGTGTAGGGCTTTAATGATTTGAAAGAACGCCTGTAAAAACAATGTTAAAAGAGAAAGGATTTGCTTCTGAATTTGTCTTACGGTATTTCCATATTTCTCTCCAGGTTCGACTAAATAATTTTTAATCAAATATGTACTTCTAAATGTTGGTAGATCGTCTACAGTCTTGAAACGCGTAACTGTATCAGGCCAAATTGTAACTTTAACAAGCAAGAAGCTTACGAGAATTATCGTAGTAGTCGGTTTTTCTTTTCATGAATCACCTGAAAAAATAACATATTTTTCCGATATAATAATTAATAATCGATAACAAAATTCAAGATTAAGATACATAAAATTATAATTTTTCTGAAGTTTCATATAGACGTAAAACTTTGTCTGTCACATTAAGGGAAGAAGATAGGCTCAGGGTGTTCGAGAGTAGTTTGCTGAGGGAGTTATTTGGGCCTAAGAGGGAGGAATTAGCAGCAGGAAGGAAAAACACATAAGGAGGAGCTTCTTGAATTTTACTCCTCACTAATATTGATAGGGAGATAAATCAAGGTGTATGAGATTGGCGGGGCATGTAGCATCTGTGAGATAGAAGGTAACTTAAATTCATACAGTGTTTCGACGGGGAAACCTGATAAAAAAAAGGCAATTTGTTTAAGCCAGGTTTAGATGTGATAGTAATAATAAACGTTATGTTAAAGAAATAGGATTGGAGGGCATAAACAGAGTTAATGTGGCTCAAGATAGGGACAGTTGACGGGTTGTTGTGAACACGGTAATGAGACTTTGGGTTACATAAAATTGGGGGGGGGGGGGTTCTTTACTAGCTGATGAATTATCAGCTTCTCAGGAAGGACTCTGCTGCATGGAGTTATTTATTTAGTTGGATACTGAACTTAGGTTGTGAGGCTACAGCCTTTTAGCGCCTTGACCTCCTTTAAAGTGATCGTCCGTCTTTACTCTTTCATGTCTTGTCATTTGCTGTCACCAGTGATACAGCTTTTAGCCCTGAGCACAGCTATAAAAATGAATCGAGCATTGCACCTGTCGCCGGTTACCGGGTCCTTTGTACCTGGTTAGCAGTTATCATAAATAAATCAAAACGTCAAATTGCGTGCCACGCACATGTCGGGCGTAACTTGCTGAATATTTATAGGAGGGAAAAATGTTTCTGATAAAAGCTGAGAAAATTAAACAAATTTAATGTCAAATATACTCTTCCATAATTCGTACAGTTTTCAAGATAATAAACAAAAGAATGGACTGGCCAGTACTGTTACAATGTCTATACACTGTTTATAAAACACCGACGAAATGCACTTCACTTCACCACTTTTTTTTATTTCACTAGACCCCTACATGTGTTTCGGTTTATACAAAAACCATCATCAGGGGGTTTTCAAAACTACATACATTTACATCCAGTGGTATTTCTGTCCTTATTGTTACGCAATATCTTAGTGTTCAATTGCCATTCACTTATAAAATCAGTTTAAAATCAGAGTTGTTTGAAAAACGTATATAGACGCACCAAGTATAAAATCGTTGAAAATTCGTTAAAATTCGTGTCGAGAAGGTAAAATGTAAAAATGGTAAAATGCTGCAGTACGGATCGCTGTGTTACATCTGGTTATTATTTGTTGTTGGTTTTGTATGTCCTGCTGTTGTCTGTTGTCTATTTTATGTTGTGGTGTGTACTGTGTGCAGTATGTCTTGCTGTTGTCTGTTGTCTATTTCATGTTGTGGTGTGTACTGTGTACAGTATGTCCTGCTGTTGTCTGTTGTGGTGTGTACTGTGTACAGTATGTCCTGCTGTTGTCTGTTGTCTATTTTATGTTGTGGTGTGTACTGTGTACAGTATGTCCTGCTGTTGTCTGCTGTCTATTTCATGTTGTGGTGTGTACTGTGTACAGTATGTCCTGCTGTTGTCTGCTGTCTATTTCATGTTGTGGTGTGTACTGTGTACAGTATGTCCTGCTGTTGTCTGTTGTCTATTTTATGTTGTGGTGTGTACTGTGTACAGTATGTCCTGCTGTTGTCTGTTGTCTGTTTCATGTTGTGGTGTGTACTGTGTACAGTATGTCCTGCTGTTGTCTGTTGTCTGTTTCATGTTGTGGTGTGTACTGTGTACAGTATGTCCTGCTGTTGTCTGCTGTCTGTTGTCTATTTTATGTTGTGGTGTGTACTGTGTACAGTATGTCCTGCTGTTGTCTGCTGTTGTTGTCTATTTTATGTTGTGGTGTGTACTGTGTACAGTATGTCCTGCTGTTGTCTGCTGTCTATTTTATGTTGTGGTGTGTACTGTGTACAGTATGTCCTGCTGTTGTCTGTTGTCTATTTCATGTTGTGGTGTGTACTGTGTACAGTATGTCCTGCTGTTGTCTGTTGTCTATTTCATGTTGTGGTTGTGTACTGTGTACAGTATGTCCTGCTGTTGTCTGCTGTCTATTTCATGTTGTGGTGTGTACTGTGTACAGTATGTCCTGCTGTTGTTGTCTGTTTATTTTGGGGTCTTGGTTGTGGTTGTGTCTACTGTGTACAGTATGTCCTGCTGTTGTCTGTTGTCTATTTCATGTTGTGGTGTGTACTGTGTACAGTATGTCCTGCTGTTGTCTGTGTCTATTTTATGTTGTGGTGTGTACTGTGTACAGTATGTCCTGCTGTTGTCTGTTGTCTATTTCATGTTGTGGTGTGTACTGTGTACAGTATGTCCTGCTGTTGTCTGCTGTCTATTTCATGTTGTGGTGTGTACTGTGTACAGTATGTCCTGCTGTTGTCTGCTGTCTTTTCATGTTGTGGTGTGTACTGTGTACAGTATGTCCTGCTGTTGTCTGTTGTCTATTTTATGTTGTGGTGTGTACTGTGTACAGTATGTCCTGCTGTTGTCTGTTGTCTATTTCATGTTGTGGTGTGTACTGTGTACAGTATGTCCTGCTGTTGTCTGCTGTTTGTTTCATGTTGTGTGTGTGTACTGTGTACAGTATGTCCTGCTGTTGTCTGCTTGTCTATTTTATGTTGTGGTGTGTACTGTGTACAGTATGTCCTGCTGTTGTCTGCTGTCTTTTTATGTTGTGTGTTGTTTTTTTGTACTGTGTACAGTATGTCCTGCTGTTGTCTGTTGTCTATTTATGTTGTGGTGTGTACTGTGTACAGTATGTCCTGCTGTTGTCTGCTTGTCTATTTCATGTTGTGGTGTGTACTGTGTACAGTATGTCCTGCTGTTGTCTGTTGTCTATTTTATGTTGTGGTGTGTACCGTGTACAGTATGTCCTGCTGTTGTCTGCTGTCTATTTCATGTTGTGGTGTGTACTGTGTACAGTATGTCCTGCTGTTGTCTGTTGTCTATTTCATGTTGTGGTGTGTACTCTGTACAGTATGTCCTGCTGTTGTCTGCTGTCTATTTCATGTTGTGGTGTGTACTGTGTACAGTATGTCCTGCTGTTGTCTGTTGTCTGTTTCATGTTGTGGTGTGTACTGTGTACAGTATGTCCTGCTGTTGTCTGTTGTCTGTTTCATGTTGTGGTGTGTACTGTGTACAGTATGTCCTGCTGTTGTCTGCTGTCTGTTGTCTATTTTATGTTGTGGTGTGTACTGTGTACAGTATGTCCTGCTGTTGTCTGCTGTCTATTTTATGTTGTGGTGTGTACTGTGTACAGTATGTCCTGCTGTTGTCTGTTGTCTATTTTATGTTGTGGTGTGTACTGTGTACAGTATGTCCTGCTGTTGTCTGCTGTCTATTTCATGTTGTGGTGTGTACTGTGTACAGTATGTCCTGCTGTTGTCTGTTGTCTATTTCATGTTGTGGTGTGTACTGTGTACAGTATGTCCTGCTGTTGTCTGTTGTCTGTTGTGGTGTGTACTGTGTACAGTATGTCCTGCTGTTGTCTGTTGTCTGTTTTATGTTGTGGTGTGTACTGTGTACAGTATGTCCTGCTGTTGTCTGCTGTCTATTTTATGTTGTGGTGTGTACTGTGTACAGTATGTCCTGCTGTTGTCTGTTGTCTATTTCATGTTGTGGTGTGTACTGTGTACAGTATGTCCTGCTGTTGTCTGTTGTCTGTTTTATGTTGTGGTGTGTACTGTGTACAGTATGTCCTGCTGTTGTCTGTTGTCTGTTGTGGTGTGTACTGTATGTCCTGCTGTTGTCTGTTGTCTGTTTTATGTTGTGGTGTGTACTGTGTACAGTATGTCCTGCTGTTGTCTGTTGTCTGTTGTGGTGTGTACTGTGTACAGTATGTCCTGCTGTTGTCTGTTGTCTATTTCATGTTGTGGTGTGTACTATAAAATGTCTATACAGTTACTAAGTCCTTAATTTAATATTATGTGCCATTCTTCATAGGTTTACTTTCTCCCTGAGGTAAAGGTAAAGGTAAAGGTAAAGGTAAAGGTCACCTCGTAACATATCGGTGGCACAGAGGAGGAAGAAGAGTTGTAGCTCTACCAGTGCTGAACGTTGGCGCTAGATGGTGTGGGTGGTCAACGCCATGCTTCGGCCGCTTTACCTCCGGATAAGAGACCAGATACTCATTTTACAGGAAGCTAGGTGGACCCCAGGACCGTTTTGGACGAGTGCGAAAAATGTCACCCGCACCGGAGTTCGAGCCCTGCACCGTTCAACCCGTTTTTTCCTAAGGGATTGCAGTATATTTTATCCACTTGTGACAATTCTGCCACCAATCTCAGCGGTAGCATCTACCAATTAAAGTCTACTTGTAATTTTCGTGGCAGTATCTATCCTTTATATCAGTTATTATATGCCGTAAACACTGTGTTAATCTAGCGTGTGAAAGTGTTACAATCTCTGGCTAATAAACACCGCTAATGAAGTACCCATTGAGAAGTTAACGGCGAAGTTTCGTCATTCCGATTCACCACCGACGGCCTGTCCAGACGATCCACACTTATACGTGTGCATTATGACCCTTCAGGGACACTTTCATATCGTGAATTCACTGAAAAACAACAACTTGAAAAGCTTTGGAAACAGCTTGATGGGATAAAGAGTGTTCCGGAGCTGAGACGACAATCCTGAAACTTACAGTGACTTTTATTATTGCCACCTTCTGGTTTCGTTTGTAACTACAGTCAAACCCAAATACTACACCACTGTTTCTTCACCGCAATTTGTGGCGGTAAGTCTAGGGTGGCGGTACATTGAAATTGTTTATAACAGGAGTTTCTGTTAATAGACTTTAATGACCGCTAAGTGAGGATGGAGCTATATCGGAATTTGATAGTAGGCTATTACTAACTGCGCAACAAATCAACAAATATCCAAAAGAGCGTAGCTATATTTGTTTAAGTAGATAGCGATGTATGTCTTATAAAAACTATATTTGAGGTAGTAGCTTTTATGGACAAGACCCCTGATGATGGACCAAGGTCCGAAACATATGTAGGGGCATGTAATAGACACGCTACAATAAAGGTGGATCAATTTGTGCATCAGTTGGTCTAATTTTGTTTAATTTGTTTAAGTAGGTTCGATCACCTCGCATAAAAGTTCCTGTTACTGTACGCGTGTGCCCCTTCCTCACAATATAATGTTTGGCTTGGTAGAGATTTAGGTGTTCACGATATTTTGTGGCAGGTTGTTTTTATCTGTCAATTTTTCATCGAAGCGCCCGACATAAAACATTGTAGAACACAGTGTACTGCTCTCAACTCAAATCACGGTCCTTTGAGATTTATAAGAGTTTGTGGCTTTTACGTTAAGGTGTTTCAGTGTAATTTAAATTATTGATTAATGTTAGTTGATCAAGAACTCTCGAACTGAAGCCTGACGCATCTTGCCTGTAGACGTGTTATTTTCGCATTCAGTTATGAGAAGAGGCGGAGACAAGGGAATGAGGAATGTACCGCTTTGTATAGAAGAAGAGAACAACATATTTATTCACTCATTCTGCAGTCTGTCTTAAGACGGGTCCGTAGCCTCTTCCAAAGCGAGTTCTCCATTGAGTGCGATCTAGTGCCTCCTCTTTGAATTTCCAGTATCTTCTCTTTTCCTTAAGGTCATCCAGTAGCTGCTTACGTCTTCTCCCTCGTCTTCCCGTCATTTCTATCCTTCCTTCTACCTTTCCTTCGATCACATGTTTCAGAAGGCAGTTTCTACGCAAGATGTGACCAATCCAGTTAGCCTTGTTGAAATATAAATAAACACACAGTTGGAAAGAAAAAATGTTAACAATAAATTCGTGAACATAAATGAAGAAATAACATACAAAAAATAATTAAGTCTTCCAAGATTATAGAACTGCAAACATAGGCAAAATTTGTACGTGAGGCGAAATGCAGATTGGAAAACCAAGTGAAAAGAACGGTGTAAGATTAAGACAAGGAGGAAGAGGAAGTGTTGGGAATGGAAATAATTTACTGTTAGAAAGAATAATGTGGATTAGACTAGAGCTGTGTTTACAAAACAAATACTATAAGACAAATGATAGATATTAGTAAGTGAATACAAAGAATATATGCTAACTGTAACCTTGTGTTAGAAATTGAAGGAAAAACGTAGCTGAAACTCAACCTATAAATATTTGATTTGATTTTCTGCTCCAATTTTTTCAGCTTTTTCCCTTTCTGTTTCTTCTTTTCTGTTCTTTCTCCATACCTTCTTCTCTTATCTTTATCTTATCTTTTTCTCCTTACAACTTATTCTGTCTGTTCCTTCTGACAAACAAGTACTTCATTTAAGGCTCCTAGAGCTTTAAAGAGCCAGAATTATTTGTATTACACCCATCACACAGGCTGTTGTAGCACAGAAGAATGTTCATGCATATTACTGTGTTATCTTCTCTTAGTTTAACCAGACAGCCATCCTCTCCTTTTTATGTAACACGCCTATGCAATATTCTTATAAAAACAAACTTGAAATCCTATTCCCGTGCAATTTAGTTGCACATGTACGTCATCTCCCCACCCCTCTCCCCAACACACACACAGCTTGCATTATGTGAAGATACTTATTGCCGGTTATAAAGTCTCAAGACGTTGTTATTTCTATGGCCCCAAATTGTTTCTTCCTTGGCAAATGTTACCAGGAACACGACATAAATTATGGCCTGGGCAGGACTGAACACTGCAGAACAAGCGGGATCATTGGTCACTGTGCGGCGAACAGCAGAATCACGACGAAACACCCTTTATAATGCAGATTATTAAAGTATAATTTATGGGCTTGTTTCGTTTTAAACTGAACACACTGTGTATACCGCCAAAATAGGTTATTCTTTATTTCTTTAAATCAAGCTAAGAATGTCATGGGAATAATTTTGTAAGTAAAATTCCTATCATACCATTTTCCACATTATTTCTCTCGTCTTCAGTATGGGATCAATTTAGTAAGATAAAAATATTTAAAATAAGACAAATTATATTCGCCAGTAACTTGAACCGCGAACTCGGAGACAAATCTGAAAGTAATGACGGCACTGTGTATCTGTTCAGTGCAACCATTCTTCCGCCTCTGTATCATATAGACACTGGAGGATTAATGTACCCAATGTCGTCACTGACCTTCTTTCTTTGCACATCACGCCATAAATTCTCACGAAACGTGTATATATTCCACAGTTCTATAAGCATACGGCTCTCAAGCGTTGTAAATTATTCTATTAAATTGAGTACTCCATTGCCTGTTGTGTAGCCAAACTCAACTTCATAATTACATTAAAATTTGCATTTGTATTAATATGTAATTTAAGCACAACATTACAACGAAATTGACTGGGCTATGGGCTTGATAATCGTGGAATCGTGTTTCGATTCCGCAGAGGAAAGAGGGGGTTTTCCTCTCCAAAACATTCAAAGGTGTTCTAGGGCTTTCCACGGGCGTGAAGCGGCCGAAGCGTAGCTTTGACTACTCACACTCCCCCCCCCCCTCCCATGCGGAGGTTAAGAATGGGTGGAGTTACACTTTCATTGTGTGTATGAACTTATGGTTTCACAGGGATGAAAAGTACAATTGTCGTATCCAGAGACCCGTAATTTGGAAAAGGTATGTGATTCCAAATTAAGACAAGGTCCTGAAGTGATCATATCAAAATAATAATATAAAACAATAATTTTCCCTTGTAATTTTTATAAATTAATATACCGTATTAAAATATGTTAGCAAGTACCATTATGCATTTTAATTAGGTATACTCTGTGTTTCGTGTCAAAAATTTGTAAATCAAAAATCATTACAGAAAATTTATAAATTATACTTTGGTTTCTTCGAAGGTAAGAGTCAAAATAAAATTAGCCAGAAAACTTTGATTCAGAAACTTCATTGCCAAATTTCACCAAGACTACCGACTAAATTTAGATACGAAATAAGCAATTGAAAGGAATGCTTCGACTTCACCTTTGTGAGATCCTGTTACGAGCTTTATGCTGAGAGTACTTCAAGGTATTTTAATTCTGATGTCCAAACTATTTGTATTTCTTCCCTTATAATGCTTTCCTTCCCGACATTGACAAGCGTAATTTATCACTGTCACTTATAACGCTGTAAACTCTAACGCTTTTTGTCACACCGACCTCTAAAAGTAAGGGAATGATTGATGAATCAGAACCAAATATTTTTATCTCTGGCCTTCGTCCAACAAGATGGCACTGGGTGATAGAACATCGTAGCAATCATTCCAGTCTAGGACAGAATTCAACCAGACGAAGTACCTCCAGTACCAGAATTATGTGACATGTGGCACGTATAGTGGAGGCGAGAGGTGCATATATATGTTTGGTGGGGAAACCTGAAGGAAAGAGACCGCTTGGAAGACCTAGGCGCAGATGGGAGGCTAATACTAAAATGGATCTGAAAGAAATTGGTTTGGAGGGAGTGGAGGATCTGACTAAGGATAGAGACAAGTGGTGGGCTGTTTTGAGCACTGTCATGAACATTCCTTTTTCATTAGACGCAAGTATTTCTTGACTAGGTCAGGAAATATTAGCTTCTCAAAAAGGACCCTGCTCAGTGGAGTTAGTTTATTAGTTAGTTAGTCAGTCAGTCAATCAGTTAACAATAGTATCGTAAATGCTACCGATGGGTAGTATGCATGGTGAAATAAAAAATGCTTGCAAAATTTTGGTCATAAATCTTCAAATAACTATCCTTCCTGTGGGAAATGTACTCCCTGAGGATGGCTACACTCAGTAGCCGAAACATGTCGGTGTAACAGTCATGCATATTTTAACTGTGCAAGTCGTTGGTAATAAGCATATGTACTGCCAAGTAACTGTTTTAGTGTGGTGTTTAACAAAGCTGTCAATTTCTGAGATCGTGCAGGGTCAAAGACACGCTCATGGCGCATTTGTGCAATGATACTGACCGGGAAAAACCGAAGTACTGAGGAAGAAAAAACCTGTCCCATTGCCAATTTTTTCGACTACAAATGCTACATTGACTGTCCTGGGATCGAGCCGTCCTGACAGGAAAGTAACCCTTTTCTTACTGGTTCAGCAAACTTTATCCGTCACGTGAATTGCTGTATGAGCCTTTCTCGAGCAGTGAGTCTGAAATTACGTGCATTACACTGGATACATACGTGAGTTAGAAAGTATCGCGTTTGATCTATCGTCGCTGAGGTGTCTAATTCAAGCCCCGGAGATGCATGCAGAGGCATCTGGCTTACAAATGTACTCCATATGTTATGTGTTACGAGACACTTAGTGCTGGGATCACAATGCTCTGAGTAGCATTAGGTTTCAGTATGCCTGGTCAGATTAATTGTTCGTGTCAGTGTAATTGTTATGGACGATTGACCTCTCTGGTCATTCCAGGACACGACTTCTGTTATGCTACTGTAATTATGTTCTCGGAAATGCACAAATTTCCATCATATCCATCGAAAGTGTTTATGTGTATGTAAAATTAGAAGTTTACATTCCTGAGGGGCCCTCTAGAATTGTGAACGTGCAACGAGCTCTGTTTGGGGCTTCAGTGGGATTTAAATTCCAAATACTGCAGAGGACGGAGGGATTTTTAATTTACAATATCCTTACATGCACATCGGTGCACCGAGGGCGGCAAGATGTGTAGACTTAAATGTCCGTACAGTGCACCGATGCCGGAAATGGCGGGTTAATAATGTGTTTTGTAGGCTTTTTCGGTCACGTTTGGCGAATTATAGAATATATTTATGTGATTTACTTATTGTTTCTGTAACGACGCTACGAATAGCGGCGAATGTTATGATGATCAGTGAATAATGAATGATAAAAATGGCGATGGAAGAAGTCATGAAGTAATTTCGCTCTCCGTCCTGATATTTGCCCGAATAGGCTGAGAAAAACCATGAAATACCTCGAGACACTCTGTCTTGGGGCTGAAAGGTGTACTCGGAGTATCTCATTTACTAAACAAAATGTTATTCGCACCTCCCATCGTAGGTTTTCCAAGTGGTCTCATCCCTTCAAGTTTCCCCACCAAACCCCTGTATGCACCTCTCCTCTCCCCCATACGTGCCACATGCCCCGCCCATCTCTTATATATATATATATATATATATAAAGTATAATTTGTGCTTCGATTGGTTAAGTTACAGTCGTCCCATCGGATGATGATGTAATCTTATCCCATTTCTCTAACCGCTGTGTAAGCAGTAAATTGCTTTTCAGGTTTATAAGATTATGTATAACACGTTGACAACTGCTTCCTCCGGCTTGTATGAAACTCCGTGTCACTCTTATCACATTGCACACTGTGAGTGTCTTGTCAGATTACTGTCGAGCAATTTCAAATATAACGGGCTTAAAACTGTCACGTAGAACGGTTGTGAATAGCGCGAAGACGACACGTAGTTAGTTACAGGTGTTTTCTGCAGGAAATTGAAGGGATGTTTAATGACGTTTAGTATGGCATTTAGTGTGATTAAGGTGATGTAAGCAGTCGTGATAAAGAGGTTTATTTATTGCAGCTTATTTAAAGAATATTCCTTTCTTACCAGTAAGCAAGCGTATAGCAAATGTTAACAAAGACCAGATTTCCAGTAGGTATTTAGGAAAGTGAGAGGTGCTTATTCTGAGAACGAAAAGGAACCATTGAATAGATACAATGTATGTTATAAACACTGAATTACAGAGAGAGAGAGAGAGAGAGAGATAATAGAATAGGAGACGACAAAAAAGTTCATGAAGAGAAATGAGAGACAGTTTATTTCGGATGGGGGAAAAAGAGTATTCGAGAAGAGAAGAGAAGAGAATTTCAAAAACTGCAGTTAGTGCTAAAGTTGCGGTATTGCTTGGATAAAGCAGAGTTGTAAAGCTAGCGCCTGTAGTCTAGAGCACTGTCAAAGCCAATAAAAAAAACTATATTACCTTATTTGTGTTTACACAAAATTTGAATTTCATTGCTATCAAAATGGATTTCTACCAAGAACTTAACATTTTGCAAACTTGGTGTTTACCAAACGTGATATAACAAGCTGTTGCGTCAGTGAACTGAGATATTAAACACATTAGCGCACTGCTGGAAAAGGCAGGCGTCTTCAGTGTGAATGCAGACGATATGTGTATTAAGCTCTTAGCGTAGAAGATCGCACTTTCCAAAGGTTTTTCATCTAGCGACACACGCGAACAGAATACAAGGAAGGCGAGTTAACTTCAAAACGTTTGCCAGACAAATTACGAATTTCTCAATTGACCGCTGTGTTTTAAAGAGCTAAACACACAGAGTCTCTTAGCTTCCACAAGAAGCTTGTAATTGTGAAAAAAGTTATGTCCTTCAGTAATTTGTAACGTATTTCATGGTAGTAAATGTTTTTTTTCTTTTTTTTTTTTAGTCGTCCTCTTCTACGTACTCCGGATTTCCCGTTTCAGTGTCGAGGTTTGGAATTTTCTTTTGATCACACTGAGAGACACACCACAGTCGGTAGGACTCCCCTGGACGAGGGATCGGCTCGTCGCAGAGGCCTCTACCTGACAACAACACACAAACACTCACAAGAGACAAACATCCATTCCCCCGGTGGGATTTTTTTTTTTTGCCTGTCCGGGTTTTTTTTTTTTTTTCCTCTTTGATCCATTTTTGTACTGTTTAAATCCTTTCGTCCTTCATGTCACTTTACGTTCCATACTACCGTCCTTACAACAAACACAACACAAACATCCATGCCCCCGGTGGGATTCGAACCCACGATCCTAGTAAGCGAGCGGCCGAAGACCCACGCCTTAGACCGCACGGCCACTGGGATCGGCTGTAGTAAATATTTACGTGCCTCAAATGGTGCGAGAGACATGACAACAGTGCGTGCGGATTAAAGAAAGGTTCGAGTGTGAACATTCCGCATGTTTTCCCTTTGATCGTGTTTTTTATGGCCACCGATTGTACAGCGCTTTGTCATCTGCTACTGTTTCAGTAATTGGAAACGTAATATTCGTGAATTGTCTTTCAGTGCCGTTATTTAGCAGCATTACGTGTGTTCACAGCGATCGTCAACATGAAAGCCCTATTACGATCGAATTACAGCATTGTATATGCGATTGGAAAATAATACGATTTCGAAAATATAATGAAGAAACATATGTATGAAAATTATTTTTGTGCACTGACCGACGAAGGCATCGTTTGTTGTGTTTCTGTGCGGAAGTGACCCGTAGCATTTCGACTGATTCATTAATTTCATGGAAATTACGATATGTGAGGACCGGTGCTCTTGTAGCTGTCGTAATAAACGTGACAGTCTGCCAGGGTGTGACGCTGCGTAGTCTGGTAGATGTTTATCGACGTTTCGGAGCAACATATTCAGTCTGTCTTGAGGGTCGAAGAGTAAGCCGTGCGAGAAAATTCCGCATAAGGTGTACATAAGGACGAGCAGGCGCTCCTTTATTCCCCGTCACACTATCATAACCTGACATTTCCGAGAATCTTTCTCTTCTACCGTGAAGCAGTGTCAGTGAGACCAAACAGCGTCATATCCGGGAGTAGTGACGTCTTCTAACTAAGCGATACTGTCAACAGAGTCACATGACAAGAGGAACGTATGCACTGGTATTTAGTGTGGAGATTCAATACAAAATTATGTCGAAATCTCTTAAAAGTGATTAGAACGCTAGACTATGTCGACGTATGATAATAACCTTCCCATTAAGCGCTCATTTAATGTTTATATTTTGCTTTCCACCCTGATTCTTTGCTTCGTGTTGTGCTAGGCGTCATCATGTTCATTAGAGTTCATGTAGGATAGAGAAATTCTAAGGACCATGTTATAATTTCTTGTATTGTATTAGAACCACTCAGACAGTAACAGGACAGTAAATGTTCATTAGATACCGGTCCCAGTGGCCGCGCTGTCTAAGGCGTGGGTCTACAGCCGCTCACATGCTGGGATTTCGGCTTCGAATACCGCCGGGGGTATGGATGTCTGTCTCTTGTGAGTGTTGTGTGTTGTCAGATAGAGGTCTCTGCGACGGGCTGGTCACTCGTCCAGAGGAGTCCTACCGACTGTGGTGTGTCTAAAGTGTGTGATCGTGAAGCCTCAATAATGAGGAGGCCCACTAGGTGCTCTTGCGTCATGGAAAAAAATGCTGATTAGATAAGGAAATGGAATGGGAAGGTGGCGGTCAGTCAGTCAGTTAATAAGTTAGTCAGTCATTCAGTTAATAAGTTTGATAATTATTTGGTCAGGAAGTCAGATATTCAGTCAGATAGTTAATCAGTTAGTCAGTTAGGTATTTACGGTAGTTAGTTATTTAGTTACGGTAATTACTTACTTTTTCCCCTATGGCTCGACAGCCCTATATGGGCCTGGGCCTCCTCGTTTCGTCGAGGTTTCATGGTCACACACACTTTAGACACACCACAGTCGGTAGGACTCCTGGACGAGGGACCAGCCCGTCGCAGAGAACTCTACCTGACAACACACAACACTTACAAGAGACAGACATCCATGCCCCCGGTGGGATTCGAACCCACAATCCCAGTAAGCGAGCGGCCGAAGACCAACGCCTTAGACCGCACGACCACTGGGATCGGCAATTACCGTTAGGAAATTAAATCATATTTTTGAACTTAAGTATAAATACTGGTAGAATGTTAAGACGTTCCCCGCAATGTAACCAACTTAATGCCCTATAAATGCCACGCATCGTCCACACTTCCTACCCAATGTCTGTCATAACGTCGATATTCTTCCGAATGGCCGACGCAGCAGCAGCAATTTTATGTATTAGCATGCAGACCGGTGCAGTGCAACTGAGTGCCTAGTGACATGCTTTGTGTGTTGGCACGTGTTATTCAATGCAATGTTATGCAGTAACATGAAACTGGTTTCATCAAAAGAGCGTAATGTGTAAGCATGCGTATACATAAGCTAGTGTCGAATTGCGCTATCTCGGATTACATTTAAAGCAATTTAAATTTAAAATTGTTGTAATTTTACACTTTACAAACTCATGGTTTGGTGTAATATGGTAACTTTCCGATGACAGAACCGGAAGATTAAACATCGCTAATACCAAACATCTATCAATCAAATCAGTTTACTCTTCCGAATCTACCTCCGTACGGTCCATTTCACAGTTACTTACCCGTGCCATTTCGTCATGTGTACATTCGAGCTCGGTTATAAATTCATGAATGAGACTGGATATTTTGTGTCGTTATAAACGAGTGTTGTGGCCGATCCCAGTGGCCGCGCGGTCTAAGGCGTGGGTCTACGGCCGCTCGCTTACTGGGATTGTGGGTTCGAATCCCGCCTAGGGCATGGATGTCTGTCTGTTGTGATTGTTGTGTGTTGTCAGATAGAGGTCTCTGCGACGAGCTGGTCCCTCGTCCAGAGGAGTCCTACCGACTGTGGTGTGTCTAAAAAGTGTGATCGTGAAGCGTCGAAAAATGAGGCGACCTAGGCCCCCAAGGGGCTGTCGAGCCATTGGAAAAAATAAATAAATAAATAAACGAGTGTTGTTATAACCGAGGAGTATAATGTTATGGTTAACAGTGAGGAATTAATTGGTATCACAGAATATCTGACGCTATAGACAAGGTGTAGTGTAAACCGATGTCGTTATAAGCGGGTTCGACTGTAACTTGAAATACCTTAACAGCTACCGTATTAAAGTTTGGAAGTGCAAACAGAAATAAGTGTCGGTATAGTGACTAGGCAACGGGCGGGAAAACGAGCAAACATTGTTTGTTTCCCGGTAGGAACAAGATATCCAGACCGGCAGTTAGGCCCACCCAAAGGCCTAGTCTGTGGGTTCTTGGGGCGCTGTGTTCGGTGGGTAAACCGAGGGAGTTTGAAGCTGACCTCTCACCTCTCTCCACCTGATACAGAGATTAACCCGTTCGGAGTTGAGTAGTGAAAGGCGGTTTTTTTGTGGTGAAGGGCCCCGCAGCAGAAACTACGGACGCACCGCAGCCTTGAGGCTTATTGTGCAATCCTGTGATGAAGATGATTAGTTATTTTTTGTTTTTCCATTTTAATGGAGCACCGATGGAATGAAAATGGCAGGGAAAACCAAAGTATTCGGGGGGAAAAACCTGTCCCAGTACCACTTTGTCCACCAAAAATCCCACGTGGACTGACCCAGGATTTTTTTTTTATTAATTCCTGGGTTTTCCCCTTTGATCCATTTTGTACTGTTGAAGTCCTTTTTGTCCTGCATGTCGCCTTATGTTTCATGCTATCGTCCATACATCTAACACAACACAAACATCCATGCCCCCGGTGGGATTCGAACCCACGATCCTAGTAAGCGAGCGACCGAAGACCCACGCCTTAGACCGCACGGTCACTGGGATCGGCATAGGATCGAACCCGGGCCTCCGCGGTGGGAGGCCGGCGACTAACCGCCTGAGCCATGGCACGACCGCAACGCGGTTTTATTTACGTATAAAAATTGTGCCACTTTGTTTATATGAGGGGCCCATTTGTAGTACGTGACTAAAATCGTATAAACTACGCCTCTTTCATTTTACAGACCCCTTCCCTAAATTTAAAATCAGTTATTCTGTCGTTTCCAATTCTGCAAATCACACAGCCGCCATGATTGTTATATTGTTGGTAGGAGATGTTTGAAGACGATTACAAATAGGCCTCAAAAACAACAGGCCTATAGTAATAACCTTCCATTGAATCTGACAATTGAGTCTGCTGTAGCCTGAAGATCGATGCAACAAGCTCGTCCGAAACGTCGGTAACTCTACAGGTCGATACGATGTAACATCCCAGAAGACTTTAATCTTCGACTCTGAGTCAGCTTGTATGAGGCCTGATCACTGACACCGTGTCTGACATTTAACGGACGCAGGAATCTCAATTAACCATATTAGATTCTATTGAAGGCCAGCAGTAGCAGCTAAAATAACGTAAGAGGGTGTGGTCTGCAGGATCAAATTTAGATAGCTATTGTCTACTCTCGCAACATGACAGGCCTGTTGTGCTCTGTTCCTTATCGATTTTTGTAACTGATAACATAATTCGATGAATTTGTGTCATTTAAGACATTCCCAGGCCGATCCCAGTGGCCGTGCGGTCTAAGGCGTGGGTCTTCGGCCGCTCGCTTACTAGGATCGTGGGTTCGAATCCCACCGGGGGCATGGATGTCTGTCTCTTGTGAGTGTTGTGTGTTGTCAGGTAGAGGTCTCTGCGACGAGCTGGTCCCTCGTCCAGAGGAGTCCTACCGACTGTGGTGTGTCTCAAATGTGTGTGATCGTGAAACCTCGACGAAACGAGGAGGCCCAGGCCCATATAGGGCTGTCGAGCCATAGAAAAAAAAAGACATTCCCAGGCCGGTCTTTGTAGTCATGTGGTCTAAGGAGTAGGTCTGCAGCCACTTGATTGCTGGGATCGCGGGTTCGAATCCCGCTGAGGACATGGATGTTCGTATCTTGTGTTTGTTGTGTGTTGTGTAGGTGGTGTAGGAGTCCTACCGGGTGTGGTGTGTCTAATTTTGTGTGATCTAGAAACCTAAACCATGTGTCGGCCCAGGCCCGACTTGGGCTGTTGCGCCACGGAAAAAAAAACATTCCCAGTATGACAGCGTAAATATAGCGCATTCTTTATGTATTATTTCACATTAGGTTCTGCCGTAATAAAATACAATTTTGTCTCCCAACTCCAAGCCGTGAAAATATTTGAGGACTGAAGATGAAGCTGTACTATGTATTACCTCCGGCATTAAATTGACTAAATGAGAAAGTCTTAGCTTCAGTAGATCGCACCGATGTCAGTAACATACAGGGTGGCGAAAAAAGTACTTATCACTCGATGTTTAAAAACATTGTCTAGTGTCAAGTGACTTTTGCGTCCCTCTGTATAAAACTTTGGTTCCTAACCCCTAGAAAACACTTTACATACGTATATTCAGGTTAATTCCACTAAAAGCGTTTAGGAAAATTATTTATTATCTTGTATTCTAAGTAATACGTATCAACCAGGAGTCGGCGAAGTAAGTAAAACTTAAAAGTTCTTTTCTCCTTTTCTGTTGTAATTTCATTGTCGTTACTGCTAGAAAAACTTCTGTTTTTCTAATACGTCTGTTCACTTTGTCATAGTAAAGGCTAATACAGTTTAAGCTATTTCTTATTCGTAAATATTTGAATTATAATGGATACGTCAATCTGTTAACATGAAGGGTCTGCGAGTTGAGATGATTTGTAGAAGGCGGTTCGCAGAATTGACGACACTTTGTAAGGTGTCTGTGGTACCAGCAAGGTTGAGAAGAACTGGTCTAGACGAAAGTTCTTTAACCTGGGTCTGTACGTTACTGTATAAAGAGGCCGCGCCATGGCTCAGGCGGTTAGTCGCCGGCCTCTCACCGCGGAGGCCCGGGTTCGATCCCGGGTCAGTCCATGTGGGATTTGTGGTGGACAAAGTGGCACTGGGACAGGTTTTCCTCCGAGTACTTTGATTTTCCCCTGTCAGTTTCATTCCACCGGTTCTCCATTAAAATGAAAAAAAAAACTCATCATCTTCATCACAGGGTTGCACAATAAGCCTTAAGGCTGCGGTGCGTCCGTAGCATCTGCTGCGGGGCCCTTCAATAGAAGATTAATTATCACTGTATAAAGCAATGGCCGCCTCAATTCCAAGTCATCATTGTGTTTCTCCATTCCTACTCCTTCGCCAATACGCCTGTAATGTAAGCTCTTGAAGCAGCGTCATTAAACAATCATCTTCAGCCTCGAGATTGTTTTTCCTGTCTTGTCTTAAACTACTATTAGGCATTTAACAATGATATATCTCATCATCAAAACGAATTGCAAAGCCGTAGCAATTCGGCAAAGTATTGCAAACGTAATGTTGTTGATGTTGTTGTTGTTGTCCTCTTCTTTTTCGATAACAAATCAAATTACTCTAACGCCGAATGTCACGGTCAAATGGTCGGTTCAAGTATGGAGAGTGGCTGCCTTGATTTGTGTTTCTAATTAAGCGTCACGACTTGGGGGCCTAGGCCGCCTCATTTTTTAGACTTCACTTTCACACACTTTTTTAGACACACCACAGTCGGTAGGACTCCTCTGGACGAGTGATCAGCCCGTCGCAGAGACCTCTACCTGACAACACACAACACTCACAACAGACAGACATCCATGCCCCCGGTGGGATTTTTTTTCCCCTTTGATTCACTTTGTACTTTTAAATCCTTCCGTCCTTCTTCATGTCACTTTACGTTCCATACTACCGTCCTAATACAACAAACACAACACAAACATCCATGCCCCCAGCGGGATTTTTTTTTTATTAATTCCTGGATTTTCCCCTTTGATCCATTTGTACTGTTGAAGTCCTTTTTGTCCTGCATGTCACCTTATGTTTCATGCTATTGTCCATACATCTAACACAAACACAAACATCCATACCCCCGGTGGGGTTTTTTTTTTTTTTTTTATTAATTCCTGGGTTTTTCCCTTTGATCCATTCGTACTGTTGAAGTCCTTTTTGTCCTGCATGTCACCTTATGTTTCATGCTATCGTCCATACATCTAACACAACACAAACATCCATGCCCCCGGTGGGATTCGAACCCACAATCCCAGTAAGCGAGCGGTCGTAGACCCACGCCTTAGATCGCGCGGCCACTGGGATCGGCGGAGTGAAGGTATAGCTCGGCGTATTCTTGATATTAGCATTAGATGGAGGTAAGTGGTCAGCTTTAAGCCCCGGCCGCTTACCCGGTGGCAAGGTGACCCTGATATCCATTGGATAGAAGGCTGGGTGGATCCCGGATGCGTGGGAGAAGAGAAAACTCTGCCATTGCCGATAATAAAACCGCAGTAAACCTCTCGTCCATATGGTAGTCACTTTACTGACTGAGGTATAGAAAGGAACATTGAATGAAATACATAAGAAAGAAGGGATTAATAGAAAAGAAAGAGGAAGAGACGCAGAGAAACATGATAAAGTATTAAAGGGAGGAGGGCAGTGTCTGTTCCCTTACAAATAAACCTCGGTTATTTTAACACGTTTTAACACGTGTGTCTGTCGTCAGATACGTTTCCTCTCTCAGTGCTTACAGCCTAATCACACGCTGTCTGTTGCTATTCCCATGTGAGACATCGCCTCTCGATTTGCTCTGTACGATCGATGGTACATCAGACACCTGGTGGGAGCAATAGACTGAGTGACCCTTCCTTGTTTGTCTTCGAATTGATCCTACACGCGTGGGTTAGGGAATGGGATACAGAAATCTGTTCTGAAGAACATATTTTCTTCGGTCCAGTAGCCAGTAGTTGACACTGGCTGTCCTTGTCTTTCAGCACCTCAGTAGAGTGTTAGGGAAGGCCGGGGGGGGGGGGGGAACAGCAGAACTTGTGTTTCTGAAGACGTCTCATATCTGATATTTCTGAAGACGTCTCATATCTGCTATTTCTGAAGACGTCTCATATCTGCTATTTCTGAAGACGTCTCATATCTGATATTTCTGAAGACGTCTCGTATCTGATGTTTCTGAAGACGTCTCATATCTGATATTTCTGAAGACGTCTCGTATCTGATATTTCTGAAGACGTCTCATATCTGATATTTCTGAAGACGTCTTGTATCTGATATTTCTGAAGACGTCTCATATCTGATATTTCTGAAGACGTCTCATATCTGCTATTTCTGAAGACGTCTCATATCTGATATTTCTGAAGACGTCTCGTATCTGATATTTCTGAAGACGTCTCATATCTGATATTTCTGAAGACGTCTCGTATCTGATATTTCTGAAGACGTCTCATATCTGATATTTCTAAATACGTCTCGTATCTGATATTTCTGAAGACGTCTCATATCTGATATTTCTGAAGACGTCTCATATCTGATATTTCTGAAGACGTCTCGTATCTGATATTTCTGAAGACGTCTCATATCTGATATTTCTAAAGACGTCTCGTATCTGATATTTCTGAAGACGTCTCATATCTGATATTTCTTCCGCGACAACAAAGTTCAGATATTTTTATGTAAAAGAAATATTCAGATATCTGACATTTGACGCAACATGGTTCTGTCCTCAAGTCGTTTGTCTCGTTACGCCATTTCCTTCACATGTTATACATTTTTATCAGTTTCTGACTGTTCGCTAGGTTCAAACAACCTCTTTGAAAATATGTAAAGGAGAAAGAGTTTTTAAAAATTATCGTACCAAAGTCTTCACACAATTTCCTAATTGAACATTATGCATATTCTTTTTTTTTTACATGGTGAAGGGCCCCACAGAAGATGCTACGGACGCACCACAGCCTTAAGGCTTTTTGTGCAACCCTATGATGAAGATGAGTAGTTTTTTCTACCAAGGTTTACAAGTAATGTAGCACCAGTGGAATGAAATTGACAGGGGAAAACCGACAACTCGGAGAAAAACCTGTCTCAGTGCCACTTTGTCCACCACAAACCCCACATGGACTGACCCGGGATCAAACCCGGGCCTCCGCAGTGGAAGGCCGGCGACTAACCGCCTGAGCCATGGCACGGCCTTTATCCATATTAAACTTTGTCGGTAATTTCTTTGCACTTGTACAACACTGTTACATTTACAAACCTTTAATGCAATCAACACGTTTCGATCTGTAGTGTAGGATGCCTTCTTCGCAAATCTGTTGTTCTTCCAATGTGACATGTCAGCTTCCGCATCCTTACAAAATAACATGTAAAGATTATGGTTTTTATATTTTAATTTCTTTTATAACAGAGGGAAATATAAACAATTCTAAAGTGAATGTTAGCAAGCATTCTCCGGTTATTATTATTATTATTATTATTATTATTAATTGTATTGTTTATTTATGTTGTTTATTCCGGCCAGAAGTATTTATTAGTGAAACATTCAAGATGTATTTTTGAACAAATTGTGTTTTCTGTACAGAATACCCTCTTGAAGGATGTAAGACCTTAAAGTCTCATGTCTTAATCCAGCTGTCACTTAGTAAAAGGAACTTGATTTTATCTTTTTTGATGAGTTAAATTATCGTTCATTCATTCATTCTGCAGTCTGTCTCACGACAGGTCCGTAGCCTCTTCCAAAGCGAGTTCTCCACAGGGTGCGATCTAGTGCTTCCTCTTTCAATTTCCAGTATCTTCTCTTTTCCTTAAGGTCATCCAGTTACCCTGTAGAATTTTAATAAAGTTACAAAAGCACAGAATGTGTCTGTTAATCGACTGAGTTGTATTTGCAGTGGTAAGTAAGCATCTACAAAAGGCCATGCTTTTGAACCGTCTGCAGTGTTCCAAACATAACTACGTAGTGACTATAGTAATTTGGTGAAGTGTACATCCTACATAACATATTTTATTTTGAAGGATGAAGCTTAGAACCTACTCTAGAAGAGATTTCTTAACGTTTGAATATATTTGGAAGTTAACATCTGAGTAATATTTTTGTTGCAAACAAATCGATTTAATGTTTCAAGTTTAAAAACAATTAATACCTAGTAAACACTATACCATGAAGGCACAGAGGGGGAGTAGAAGTATAGCTCCACTAGTAGCACTATACCATGAAGGTACAGAGGGGGAGTAGAAGTATAGCTCCACTAGTAAGCACTATACCATGAAGGTACAGAGGGGGAGTAGAAGTATAGCTCCACTAGTAAGCACTATACCATGAAGGCACAGAGGGGGAGTAGAAGTATAGCTCCACTAGTAAGCACTATACCATGAAGGTACAGAGGGGGAGTAGAAGTATAGCTCCACTAGTAAACACTATACCATGAAGGCACAGAGGGGGAGTAGAAGTATAGCTCCACTAGTAAGCACTATACCATGAAGGTACAGAGGGGGAGTAGAAGTATAGCTCCACTAGTAAGCACTATACCATGAAGGTACAGAGGGGGAGTAGAAGTATAGCTCCACTAGTAAGCACTATACCATGAAGGTACAGAGGGGGAGTAGAAGTATAGCTCCACTAGTAAGCACTATACCATGAAGGTACAGAGGGGGAGTAGAAGTATAGCTCCACTAGTAAGCACTATACCATGAAGGTACAGAGGGGGAGTAGAAGTATAGCTCCACTAGTAAGCACTATACCATGAAGGTACAGAGGGGGAGTTAGAAGTATAGCTCCACTAGTAAGCACTATACCATGAAGGCACAGAGGGGGAGTAGAAGTATAGCTCCACTAGTAAGCACTATACCATGAAGGTACAGAGGGGGAGTAGAAGTATAGCTCCACTAGTAAGCACTATACCATGAAGGTACAGAGGGGGAGTAGAAGTATAGCTCCACTAGTAAGCACTATACCATGAAGGTACAGAGGGGGAGTAGAAGTATAGCTCCACTAGTAAGCACTATACCATGAAGGTACAGAGGGGGAGTAGAAGTATAGCTCCACTAGTAAGCACTATACCATGAAGGTACAGAGGGGGAGTAGAAGTATAGCTCCACTAGTAAGCACTATACCATGAAGGTACAGAGGGGGAGTAGAAGTATAGCTCCACTAGTAAGCACTATACCATGAAGGTACAGAGGGGGAGTAGAAGTATAGCTCCACTAGTAAACACTATACCATGAAGGCACAGAGGGGGAGTAGAAGTATAGCTCCACTAGTAAGCACTATACCATGAAGGTACAGAGGGGGAGTAGAAGTATAGCTCCACTAGTAAGCACTATACCATGAAGGTACAGAGGGGGAGTAGAAGTATAGCTCCACTAGTAAGCACTATACCATGAAGGTACAGAGGGGGAGTAGAAGTATAGCTCCACTAGTAAACACTATACCATGAAGGCACAGAGGGGGAGTAGAAGTATAGCTCCACTAGTAAGCACTATACCATGAAGGCACAGAGGGGGAGTAGAAGTATAGCTCCACTAGTAAGCACTATACCATGAAGGCACAGAGGGGGAGTAGAAGTATAGCTCCACTAGTAAGCACTATACCATGAAGGTACAGAGGGGGAGTAGAAGTATAGCTCCACTAGTAAGCACTATACCATGAAGGCACAGAGGGGGAGTAGAAGTATAGCTCCACTAGTAAACACTATACCATGAAGGCACAGAGGGGGAGTAGAAGTATAGCTCCACTAGTAAGCACTATACCATGAAGGTACAGAGGGGGAGTAGAAGTATAGCTCCACTAGTAAGCACTATACCATGAAGGCACAGAGGGGGAGTAGAAGTATAGCTCCACTAGTAAGCACTATACCATGAAGGTACAGAGGGGGAGTAGAAGTATAGCTCCACTAGTAAACACTATACCATGAAGGTACAGAGGGGGAGTAGAAGTATAGCTCCACTAGTAAACACTATACCATGAAGGCACAGAGGGGGAGTAGAAGTATAGCTCCACTAGTAAACACTATACCATGAAGGTACAGAGGGGGAGTAGAAGTATAGCTCCACTAGTAAACACTATACCATGAAGGTACAGAGGGGGAGTAGAAGTATAGCTCCACTAGTAAGCACTATACCATGAAGGTACAGAGGGGAAGTAGAAGTATAGCTCCACTAGTAAGCACTATACCATGAAGGTACAGAGGGGGAGTAGAAGTATAGCTCCACTAGTAAGCACTATACCAACACATGCACTTACTATTAAAACATTAATAGTTTTAAAAAACCAAGCCCTACATATGTTTCGGCCAGCTAACTGACCATCATCAGGGGCAACTAGCGTTTCATAGCATAATCACGTTCAATAGGTTAATGATAAGATGATTTGACTCTACTAACAAACACAAAGATTAATGATAACGTAATCACCCAAGCCTGTTTGCTCCTTGCACATCTTATCATTAACCTATTGAACGTGATTATGCTATGAAACGCTAGTTGCCCCTGATGATGGTCAGTTAGCTGGCCGAAACATATGTAGGGCTTGGTTTTTTAAAACTATTAATGTTTTAATAGTAAGTGCATGTGTTGGTATAGTGATTTACTGGTGTTAATAAACATGCACGGTGAAAATAATATTAAGTATAATTAATACCTACTTTTAGTACACTCTGTACTTCTTACATTGAAACCAACAGACATGCTGCCACAACTCCCTTGTTTCTCTCCCTTCCATTTCCATTTTTATAATCCCACTCATCTTTCGTCTTCACGGAAAAGTACCAAGGATTTCTTTCCATAAAACCAAGCACATAATCTAAAGAAAACCTCCAAGTTCGTACCACTGAAAGACTTACATGTAAACTTCCCGCTGTCTGCAAATAAGATATGAAGAATTTTTCTACAGAAAACGTCAGTAAAATGTTATTTTCTCTCAAACGGTAAATAAGTAGGCCCTAGACTTCTGCGTCTCTTCAAGCAACATATTTTTCTACGGTACATTTGTGGAATATAAAGTCCTGGCGAGAACAGCGGGAAACATTTACAAATCCCACCTGTCGTCTGCTACAGCAATATTTTTTAACAAAGTGATTTGTTACTACAGAAACATTTCTTAAGCCCTGCTGTTCTTCTAGCATGGAATTTTGGAAATGATTTTATTAAATATTTTCTATGGCGCTAAACTTGTAATCCAGGTCATATTTTACAGGGTGTTTACGTTAAAATGCAACAGTATTCTATAATACAAGTAGTATAATTGTCCCCAATACAACAGCCCCTTGGGGGCCTAGACCGCTTAATTTTGTCGAGGCTTCACGATCACACTTTTTAGACACACCACACTCGGTAGGACTCCTCCTGACAACACACAACACTCACAAGAGACAGACATCCATGCCCTAGGTGAGATTCGAACCCACAATCATAGTAAGCGAGCGGCCGTAGACCCACGCCTTAGACCTCGCGGCCACTGGAATTGGCTTCAATACAGGTTGCCTAGGCAAACCCTGTATGCACGTCTCCTCTCCCCCATATGTGCCACATGCCCCGCCCATCTCATTCTTCTTGATTTGATCACCCGAATGATATTTGGTGATGAATACAGAGCACAGACCTTCTCGTTATGTAGTCTTCCCCATAACGAGGAGCTTTACTGTCTGTACGTTTCAGTATTATGTTATTGTATTTTATGGTATTGTATGGTATTGTATTTTCTAAACCTCCTTTTGCTTCCCTTCTGAAGTTATTCAACAACTCCATGCCACCTGTTTGTGTAGCGTCACATCATTTTAGTATAATGTTTGTAAGAAATAGGAGATATCCTCAGAGCGAAGCACTTTTAGCGCGTTCGGGTAACCGCTGTTGCCATGGAAACGCAACAGGAAGCAATCTTTTGTATAGCTCTTGAGCTACGTGTATCACTGTCAACGATGCAAACCGTACATAGGTCTTTATTTAACGTGCCCGTGTTTTTGTCCTGTTTTAATGAACTGGAATTCTCTCGACACTCTTCAATAAAAGTCTCAAATATCAAATTTTACGAAAATCCTTCCTGTGGGAGTTGATGCACGCCGGCGGGCGGGCGGACGGACAGACAAACAGACAGGCGTATCGAAGCTAATAGTCGCTTTTCGCCATTTTGCAAACACGCCTAGTGATGTGAGTAGTAAAGGTGGTGTAGGAGACTCGAATTCGATCCGAGGGCAGTCTGTGTTGGAAATGTTGATGAAAGAATGATACAGGATCAGGATGTTTATCCCGGGCACTTTATTCTTTTTCTGTCAGTTATCATTCCACGATCAGAAGTATCTGGAAGGTTTTGAAACGTGGTGCTGGAGAAGAATGGAGAAGATCAGTTGGACCGATCGTGTGAGAAATGAAGAAGTATTACATAGAGTGAAGAAGGAGAGGAATATCGTACATACAATAAAAAGAAGAAAGGCTAACTGGATTGGTCACATCTTGCGTAGAAACTGACTTCTAAAACACGTAATTGAAGGAAAGTTAGAGGGAAGGATAGAAATGACGGGAAGACGAGGGAGAAGACGTAAGCAGCTACTGGATGACCTTAAGGAAAATATAAGATACTAGAAATTGAAAGAGGAAGCACTAGATCGCACCCTGTGGAGAACTCGCTTTGGAAGGGGCTACGGACCTGTCGTAAGACAGACTGCAGAATGAATTAATCATTCCACAAACGCTCCATATTCGTTAATCTGTTACCAGGGGATGGTACAACAGGCCCATTAGTGACCCCACATATAAAGAGAAGTGGTGTCAAGGTGGAGGAACGCTCTGTGGAGCACGTGTCGGACTGTGGGAGGTCAAGTTCAATGAGAAACGTCCCTCGGATCTACAACGCCGTCACTCACCATCTTCACATACGGTAATCAATAAAGCCTTCCTACTTTGCATTCAGGCACTGTGATTAATTCAGCAATCCCGAACTCTCCGCCGATTTCCACACACGAGCAATCGGCTTTACTGATTTAGACAATTCATAACAAATGACCATTAGAGAGAGTTCAAGGACTGGACTTAAATGTGTAAACTGCAAACAGACTGTCACGGATACCGAGCGTTATTTTTGCGTTTTAAATATCAACGTTAGGTATAGTATCTTCTGGTAATCGCCCTCGATAAAGTAAAAAAAAATGTAATCTCCGAAACGTCGGAGTTGTTTTCTGTATTGGCACATACACGAAGGCGTCATTGAATGTATGAGATTTTAGGCTTCCTTAGCGGTATTAAGATTAGGGGATTCTTGGTTATGAAGTCATGTACTTTGCTACGTAATTAACATTTTCTCTACTCTGAAGATGGGGGCAAGATTTTCCTCCGAAACGTTGCCTTGTATCTACTAACGAAACTACACGATGTCACATCTCGAGGACCGTAATCTTTATACGTTGAGTCTCCATAAGAAATTTCATCTCATATTAGTAGCAAAGTTTACATTTTCATTTGCAATGGTGTGTACCGAACATAAGTGTCATTTTACACGTGTCATAGTAAGTAATGTCATAAAAATACACAGACGTGGCCTCATCCTTCAAAGTAAGGCGTGGATTTAAGAATCACTTAATCAGAAATGTAATTTCCATAATTCATGTCGTTATTGACATCGTCTTTTATTAAGAATTCGACGTGTCTGTGTGTCTTCATCACGTCTGAGACGGCAGAAGGTCCGGCATAAATAGAAGTGTCAAGTCGCGTCAGACTGCTGTACTTTATTGGTGTGAGGAGAGAAGAATCGATCAAGAATTGTTTCTTTTGTAGGGAATATGAACAGGGGAAATTTATTAGTCTTACAATTACAATAGAATGACAATCTGTGGTCTTTAATGTATTACACTATGCTGATGCTGCCGGTCCCAGTGGCCGTGCGGTCTAAGGCGTGGGTCTACGGCCACTCGCTTACTGGGATTGTGGGTTCGAATCCCGCCTAGGGCATGGATGTCTGTCTCTTGTGAGTGTTGTGTATTGTCAGGTAGAGGTCTCTGCGACGAGCTGGTCACTCGTCCAGAGGAGTCCTACCGAATGTGGTGTGTCTAAAGTGTGTGATCGTGAAGCCTTGGAAAATAAGGCGGCCTAGGCCCCCTAGGGGCTGTCGAGCTATTGGGAAAAAAAATGCTGATGCTTTTTTAGACACTTCATCTTCGCTGTGTTCCTAGATAATCAAAGATGCAGTATAAATCCAGTCGAAACATAAAAATATAATTAGTTCACAATATAACTGTGTATATATATATATTTGTCTTGCTTGTGGCCAGCTTCATTATTACCATGTTTGGTCGAAACATGTAGCTGTTCGTGAACTAATATATTGTTTTTTTTACTGGATTTATTCTGCAACTTTGATTGTAGTGATGTTTTTTTTGAAAATGTGTTTGTTTATGTAATTATGTAATACCATGTAATTAGCCTGAACAGCACGGTGTTTCTCCGTCTGCTTGTCGTTTGTTTCCATAGAAACAAATTCGAAATCTTAGCGATATAATATACCACAGATGGTAGCAGTAAATGGAATTGGAATGCGTGCTTTGGTTTGTATTATGTGCGCCGTTGAAAGGCAAAGTGGCGTAAGTCATGTTTTGAAGGAAGAAAAGTTAAGTTCTTATACTGTATTACAACAATGAGACCTCTGATCACATTAATGTTGTGAGTTGTCATTATTAATTTACCCCTCAGACCATAGAGTATATCAAGCTAGGTCAAGGTTAATCCCATTGCGTTGGTAGACAAAAACGTGACTTACGCCATCTTTTCTTTAAAGGGCTCATATACCAACCATTGTCGGGGATATACCTACCTCTTACATTGCATAGCAACACTGAATATTGTATGAGTCTCTCTTTATATTGTTGTAAGGTGGCCGTGTTCGGTGCTCTAAATATTTTGTGTCATTTCGATGACAGGCAATGTACGTATAAACGTAACATTGAGGCGAGTTCGCGTAACAATTGTTAAAGTGGAAAAGCAATAAATGTTACATGTTCTGAGTGTGTGTCTATAGTCAGAGTTATCGAGCATTCAAAGCGCATGCGCCGTATTCTGTTGTCATCTGTGGCCTGTCCGACTGTATCATATTTTTACACTTTATCTCACACACTCACGACTTTCGGAAAAGAATTATTGAACGTAACATACGTGTTGTGATTTTCTCTACAAATTATATCTGAAACATTTCTCATTCTAAGAAAAATTCAGCGAGATATGATCATAAATGTGTGTAGGTCTTCATGTAAAGTATCCGTTATACGTGTCACATTTTAATGAAACTTGTATTTTGTCGACAGATTTTCGAAAAATAGCCGAATTTCAAATTTTATGAAAATCCGTCCAGTGGGGGCCGAGTTGTTCCTTGCGGGAAGACAGACAAACGGATAGACAGGCAGACATGACGAAGGTAATAGTCGCTTTTTCGCAATTTTGATAATGCGCCTATAAACGCAGCCCAAATATGAACGAACAAGACGGCTGTATTTCTTTGTCGTATATAGAAGTCCCTTTGTCCAGTTCGTAGCAGTCGATATTCTCTCTGGGTTAGTCCATTTCTGAGTTTTATTATGTGGGTAGAATGTATTAGTATTTTTCGAGACTTGTTCTCGTACTGTGTTATTGGTCAGGTTGTTTTAGAGACATTAATTTATTGGTCGAGATTTTCCAACAGCTAAGCTGATATACCATTCAGACTTTCCAAACCGCAGTCACAGCACGGTTTTGCATCAGTTACACGAACTTGTATCTGGATCACAGAAACAGCAAACTGAATGTGATCTGGAACATGTTAAATTAACTGTAAAGCGAAAGCAGTAATATTCTGCGTTTATATTAAACAACAAACGTATACGTACTAAAATTATAGCATATGAATATGGAAGTATCATATAATGGGCCGTGATAGCTCAGTCGGTATAGAGAATCACTACGGGCTGGACGATCCGGTGATCGAATCCCGGTGGGTGCGAGATTCTTCGCACCGGCCCTGGGGCCCATCCAGCTTCCAGTACAATTGGTACCGGGTTTCTTTCCCAGGGGTAAAGCGGCCGGGGCGTGGCGTTAACTACCCACCCCATCTAGCGCCGAGGTTTAAGAAAGAGTAGAGCTGTACCTCTATAGTCACCGTTGTATTTCTTTGTTTGCTGCGTCAACGTGTGTAACAAAGTATAAACACTTTCCTCTGAGTAAGTCTCCTCTTACTGTACGTGTTCATGAAACTCGGTGCACTGATGACCGTACTTTACGAAACGGCACAAATGAAATTTTGCCCGTATTATCTACAAATTTGGACCTAACTGGATACATGTGAGTACAGGAGATGTCCACAAAATTTACTGAGGGATTGTTATTTCCGCAAAAAAAACGGGCGTAGTGAAGGCCATTTTTTTACTTGGGGGCGTACGTAACTTCTACCCGTACCTTCCACGTATAATTATTATCCGATCTAAGTAAAATTCGGTATAAAACTTCTTCACATAATGCCGTTCGACGCAGCGAAGGCGGTCAGTGCATATCTGCCTGTCACTCTCGGACGTTGTCCTTAAGACTGCATCAGTCAAAACAGTATGACAACTTTGTCACTGCATGGGTGTTGGGTCGTGCCATGGCTCAAGCGGTTAGTCGCCGGCCTCTCACCGCGGAGGCCCGGGTTCGATTGCCGATCCCAGTGGCCGTGCGGTCTAAGGCGTGGGTCTTCGGCCGCTCGCTTACTAGGATCGTGGGTTCGAATCCCACCGGGGGCATGGATGTTTGTGTTGTGTTTGTCGTAAGGACGGTAGCATGGAACGTAAAGTGACGTGAAGGACGAAAGGATTTAAACAGTACAAAAATGGATCAAAGGGGAAAAACCCCGGACAGAAAAAAAAAATCCCGGGTTAGTCTATAGGCCCTTCACCACAAAAAAAAAACTACATGAGTGTTGGTGTAGTGCTAACGATCCAACATGTCTTCCATCTTACGGAATTCTTGTTTGGCACATACTGCCACAGTGCCAACCAGAGACTATAAACTATGTTTGCTTGTGAACCATATAATTAACGTTCCAGAGATTGATCCTTAATTAAAGAAATGTTTTCTGATAGTATTTCCATGGGAGCCGATCCCAGTGACCGCGTGGTCTAAGGCGTGGGTCTTTGGGCGTTCGCTTGCTGGGATTGCTGTTTCGAATCCCGCCGGGGCATGGATGTCTGTGTGTTGTGAGTGTTGTGTGTTGTCAGGTACAGGTCTGTGCTTGGGGCTGATCACTCATCTAGAGTGCCTGAGTGTGATGGTGAGGCCTCGATAGTGAGGAGGCCCTGGCCCACCAGGGGCTGTTGCGCCATGGGGTAAAAAGTCCATGGGAAATATATGGATCGCCTGTTAAGCGAAGCCTAATGGTATTTCCTCGTTAACATTTTAGGCACACGTCATTTTCTAGTGAATACTGACCACTAAGGCATGCTGTAGCCATGTTATTTCTGATTCAGTATTCCAGTCAAATGCTTAGTATTTTTTTTTATTGAAGGGCCCCTTAGCAGATGCTACGGACGCACCGCAGCCTTGAAGGCTTATTGTGCGATCTTATGATGAAGATGATGAGGATTTTGCTGTTTTTACGTTTTAATGGAGCACTGGTGGAATGAAACTGACAGGGGAAAACTGAAGTACTGGGAATAAAACCTGCCCCAATGCCACTTTGTCCACCACAAATACCACATGGACCGACCCTGGATCGAACCCGGGCCTCCGCGGTGAGACGCCGGCGACTAACCGCCTGAGGCATGGCATGACCAATGTTCGGTATTATTTGCAGTGTAAACTTTACTAACTAACTAACTAACTAACTAACTCCATGCAGCAGAGTCCTTCTTGAGAAGCTAACAGGTCGTCAGCTAGTCAAGAAATTCCCCCTCGTTTTATGGAACCCGAAGGTTCATTACCGCACTCACAAGAGCCAGCCACCTGTCCCTATCAAACTTTACTAACGTTTTTATTAATTTCCAAAATTTCCTGATTTCTTTATAAAGAGGGAGTCGCTATTTAAGGGGATCGGGCTTATTTTTGGGCTTATACGGTATTGTGTATTGTTAAGAGGCACGAACATTTTGCTTAACTACTGAGAGACAATGTGACAATTATGTTATTTTCTGAAACACAAAACTGTAGCATCAGGGTTTCTAAGCGAAATATCTCGTGCGTGGCGTAGAAAATGTTAAACTTGTTCCATTATGAGAAGCATTCGGTTCGTTTGGTAGCCAGTCGAGCGACATCTGAAAGGAGACACTTCGACGGTGGAAAGCAGAAGATGGAGACACGATATTGTGTGTTTTGTCTCCGTCGGTTTCCAT
The DNA here is from genome assembly GCA_021186555.1 of Reticulitermes speratus. Classification (NCBI taxonomy): domain Eukaryota; kingdom Metazoa; phylum Arthropoda; class Insecta; order Blattodea; family Rhinotermitidae; genus Reticulitermes; species Reticulitermes speratus. Next base: position 7,084,131 of record JAJKFL010000026.1, on the reverse strand, counting down.
CTAGTGTCCTCGTTCCTCTCCTACGCAGCTCTTCTCGCAGGCTGTCAACTCCTAATGGCTCTCCACTGACATGAAGCTGAGCTATGGACTGTTGACGGCACGTGTATTGTCCGAGCACTTACTGGCATGTTACTCAAATTTAGTTCCGTTATTTGAGGATCTCTAAGAAACCATCTGTAACCCCATATAACCCTTTTATGGGACATCGTCATTTCTTGTGGACTTGATGTAGTATCAGACTGTCTACTCCATTCGGATAACCGTTTGACACTTATTCAGATATTTCAAAATAAGTGCAACGAAGTTACCACATAACACAATATCAAATTGTTTCATCTTTAAATTGCTTAGTTTTTTTTTCTTTTCTTTTTAACAAGACTAATTCAGTAAAATGCCGATCCCGGTGGCCGCGCGGTCTAAGGTATGGGTCTGCGGGCGTTCGCTGGCTGGGATTGTGCTTTCGAATACCTCCGGAGTAATGGATGTCTGTTGTGAGTGTTGGGTATTGTCAGATAGAGGTCTCTGCGACGGGCTGATCACTCGTCCAGAGAGTCCTACTGAGTGTGGCCTGTCTGAGTGTGATCGAGTAACCCCATAGTGGAAGCCTAGGTCCATTAGGGGCTGTTGCGCTATGGGAAAAAAAATTCAGTTAATATTACCAGAATATGCGAAGAGGGTAAGTTCCCGAGTTGCATAATGTGGAACAACCTTCAACGTCAGTGTCATACAGATGATTAAAAGGTAAAGGAATCCCTGTACAGGCCTTGAGGGTTCCAGGTGGTTGAGGCTCCCAGATTTCCAGATAATCGGCATATGAAGATGGTAAGGTTGTCAGCCCTACGCACCGGCCGCCTTTACACCCCTACTAGTACTCATTTCTGTTAGAGGCTGAGTCGACCCCAGGGTCGGAAGAATTATGTCAATGAAAAATTCCAATGGGGGATCTAGCCCGCGACCTTCAGGCTTGTAGCGCAGTGCCTCAACCAACTTCGCCACCACGCATACAGATGACTTCCCTCTAATATCGTATTACTTCATACTCAGAAACCTGAATTTCCTTACTTTTTAATCACATTGTAAACAAAGTCCTTTCGCCGAAAGTAATATGTGTGTTTTATAGTAATGAAATACATTATTATTATTGTTATTATTATTATTATTATTATTATTATTATTTTATATCACCTTTATACAGAGTGTTTTACAAGTACACACCTGAAAGAAGCTATGTTTCTCTGGTATATAATGTTGCAGCTATTATTATTATTATTATTATTATTATAAAACTATGTGTCTACCGTTTCACAACCAGTGTCAGTAGTTTATATGAACAAGACTGTTAATATGGATAAAATTTAGCATAACCGTGATATCATTGTTTTTAAGAAGTCAGAGATTGTAATCTTACGTTCAAAATCTCGTCAATAATAACAACAAACACCTGGTGGATGACGTTACAATGACCTGACAACGCCCACCCACGTGGTTAACTGTATAACATCTTGTAAAGAAGGTTGCGAGGAGCAATGAGCTCAGTATATAAAATACTTTATTCTGAGCATTTTAAACTGGCGATCTGTGTCGTGTATACAGGGTGAGTCTGATGTTCGGGGATCTAGTGACACAAGAGATAAAAGGAATAATAAATACAAACACTATCTGTGTTTGACCTATCACATAGGCCTGCATATCTCCTCCGTGTTTCAGTACACTATAGACACGCCCACATTTGATTCTGCAGGTAACTGTAAGCATGTTTTCTTATTTTAACAGCAATATTCATTCATTCATTCATTCTATAGTCTGTCTTACGACAGGTCCGTAGCCTCTTCCAAAGCGAGTTCTCCACATGGTGCGATCTAGTGCTTCCTCTTTCAATTTCCAGTATCTTCTCTTTTCCTTAAGGTCATCGAGTAGCTGCTTACGTCTTCTCCCTCGTCTTCCCGTCATTTCTATCCTCCCTTCTAACTTTCCTTCAATCACGTGTTTCAGAAGGCAGTTTCTACACAAGATGTGACCAATCCAGTTAGCATTTCTTCTTTTTATTGTATGTACGATATTCCTCTCCTCCTTCACTCTGTGTAATACTTCTTCATTTCTCACACGATCGGTCCAACTGATCTTCTCCATTCTTCTCCAGCACCACATTTCAAAACTTTCCAGATACTTCCTATCTACTTTCCGAAGTCTCCACGTTTCAGCACCATATAAAGCTATGCTCCAAATGTAGCACTTTACTAGTTCCTTCCTTAAATTTAAGTCCAGTTTGCTGGTAAAAAGATTTTTCTTCTTGTTGAATGCTGCTTTTGTCATGGCAATTCTCGGTTTAATTTCAAGTGTACACCTTGCAGTAATATATCAATATTTTAAGCTGTACTACTTCAATATGAGTGGTTATTCAATTTAATTCATCGCAAAATGCATGTTTTATATTCGTATGAATACGTTTCGTCAGTACCGAAACGCGCAGCGATTTATTTGCATGTGCATTTGACCGAAACATGTAGTGACATCGAATAAATGCGACAGGACTCTCACACATTTAGTGGAATGTACTTGTGTAACAAGAAGAGGTCTGGAGCTGTATTATGGTTCTAGAAGTGAGGCATCAAATTCCCCATTCTCCTGAGTGACAATTCTCATCTCGGGTTCTCTGTCTCTTGAAAGTACACACCAGATAATACTCTCGTACTCCGACATTGAAGCGCGCGGCATGCCGCTGCGATATACCGTGAAGCAATATGTACATTTGATACACGTACGTTACCTGGAGGCCTCGTTCTTCCGGTCCATTGGAGCTGAAAATTCAGGACGATTTTTCTTGGCTGTTAGAGCTTTATGGTATTTCAGATTATCTGCTGTGCGGATTAGAGTTGGTTCTGAGAAAAGAAGAATTGTATTCCTTTACGACAGTTGATGAAGTCGTCTTTCTATATGCATAAAAAAAACCTTTCCATTTTCTGTCTAAAACATTAAATTGCAGACTGCGGGAATATAATTTTTCCTGTTGTTTTATATTGGCGTGAAACTTCGGCTGTAACACTAAGCGAAGAACACCGGCTGAGAGAGTGTCAGTATAGCTACGGGCTGGACGGTCCGGGGTTCGAGTCTCGGCAGGGGCAAGAGACTTTTTTCTCCTTCAGTTGTCCAGACCGACTCTGGGGACCACCCAGCCTTCTGTTCAATTCGTACCGGGTTCTTTCCTTGGGATAAAGTGGACGGAGCGTGAAGGTGACCACTTCCTCTACTGCCGAGGTTAAGAATTAGTGGAGCTATATATCTGATGCCGACCCCATTGGGTCTGCGGCCGCTTGCTTGCTGGAATTGCGGGTTCGAATTCCGCCGGGAGCATGGAAATCTGTCTTTTGTGAGTGTTGTGTGTTGTCGGGTAGAGGCCTCTGCGCCGGGCTGATCACTCGTCCAGAGGAGCCCTCCCGAGTGTGGAGTGTCTGAGTGTGATTGTGAAGCGTCCGTAAAGCAAGAGTGTTCCTGTACTTAAGTAATAATAGTGATGTTAGGCCATACCGGGGCAGTGTGAGGTATCGATGAAAGCATTCTGAACCTCAACCTCGGCTCTAGATGGAGTTGAGTGGTCAGCCTCACGCACGAGCAACTTTGCAAAGATCTCTGTGATAAACATTGAAAGCGAGGTTGAGTGGGCCCAGACGTTGGTCTGAGCGCTGCAGAGAAGAGAAAAATCCCTTGCCCCTGCAGGCAGTAAAACCACGATTTCTCCATCATTCATCCTGTAGTCTAATCACTATACTGACTGAGTTATACTTTGGTACCGGCTTCAGATCTCAGCTTGGAAACAGGATTTTTCAGGGTTTCGTGGTATTCCTCAGATTCTCCACGAAAGTTGCGGTATAATGCTTCAAATTAGAAAACCATTGCTTCCTTCCACATGCTTTCCAGTTAATTGTGCTATAATACTCCCATCATTCGTCTCTGTAAAATCTGAGGTATCGCAAACGTCGTTAAATAAACCACAAGTAAATAATGTGGTATGTTATTTGTTCACTCTGTTCAGGTGCATATTTGTCTGTCGTTGGCAGATGAGTAAAGGAAACTGCTTAAGAGAAATAGAATTTAGACTCACGAGAAGCTATTAGAAAAATGAAGACTCAAATTTGTAAAAAAAAATAAAGAAAATGTGTCCTTATAATTAGGCACGACGCCGTGCATGTATGCGGCGGGACATGGAGACGTGAAGCTCCACATATACTAGAGTATTCAGCATCATGCTCCAGCCGTTATAACCCCGGGGAACAAACCCTCCCAGGGCCCACTGAAAGGAGCTGATGCTAATGCCAAGAAGACAAAATTACTATCCTCGCCTAACGAGAACATTTCTGACCTTGAGAGCATGAGTGTGGTGCATTATTTCCGGGCAAACCTTGCGGAGAAAACATATAGGTCCTGTCAAAAATGTAACGCTGTCTGCCTCCATTAGTTCACGCATTACTTACCTCTGGACCCGTTCCGTTAAGCGTGCAGTCTGTAACAAGACTGAAGTCAAATTTATGCACAACTGTAGCCAGATAGAACACAAGAGAAAATAATAAGTATTAACTCGCATGCACAAGACAACTGCACTGCAGCCCTTTGTATGTGTAATTGGAATACATCGGCTACTGGTCATTAGCAACTGACACCACTGCCAAGGTCAGATCTATTTTCCTGATTCGACAACTGTATTTTCTGTGTGAGGAAGCAAACCTGGATCGACCCATAAAATTCGAAGACCTTAGCATATCAGAATAAATTTTTTTGTTAAAAAATTCGTATATTTTTCTTCCTGGGCATCCGTGAATAAAGAGTAGCTATTACTCAAGGAGACTTAAGATTCTGTCAAATTATATATCTTGGTGATAAATTGTATGTAGGCCTAGACTACATTATACATACTGTAAGTGATCGTACCTTACATTAAAGTAAAAAATATTTTTGAAATTAATGTACCTTATAAAATCCCTTGGCTACTAAAGTAAGGCAAGATAATGTTACGTCATTTATCTTGCTCCACGGATAAAAGCGCCCCAGATACTCGCGGTTTATACTGAGACACCTATAAGACTTGACACTGGAAAAAAGATGTGGAGTTGAAAGTTTTGGAAGAGGAGCCTACTTTTCCTTACTCTATAATACAAAATGGGCCGATCCCAGTGGCCACGCAGTCTAAGGCTTGGATCTGCGGCAGCTTTCTTGCTGGGATTGCGGGTTCGAATCCCGCCGGAGGCATGGGTGTCTGTCTGTTGTGAGTGTTGTGTGTTGTCAGGTAGAGATCTCTGCGTCGGGCTGTTCACTCGTCCAGAGGAGTTCTACCGAGTGTGGTGTGTCTGTGATCGTTAAGCCTCGATTATGAGGACGCCTTGGCCCACTAGGGGCTGTTGCGCCACTGGGGAAAAAAATAAAAAATTATTACAAAGCGGAAGTGCATCAGAATTGACTATTGTAAGACAAAACGGATGAAAATAAATTATTCTGACGTGAATCTGTGTAGGCTAGCTTTGTCTTTTGCTGTTGCTTGCTCTGAGGTGTAGCAGTTTTACTCTGTGTGCATGCAAGAAACATTCTTCCGAATTATTTATTTCCTTTGAAATGTTCCTTAATTTGTTTTCTGTTTCCGTTTCCTTCCATGCTTTCGTTTACTTCTTCATCATTTATCTCATTCTTTCGTTGTCTTTTATGCATATGTTTTTTTCATTTTTCTTTTATAGTAGGCTTTTCTTCTTAATGTCTGTATTTCCGATTTTCCGTTTTGTTTTTGTCATTTCCTTCTTTTCTTTGTTTCCTTGATTTATTACTTTCATTTCTTCCTTTCTTGCTACATTTCAATTTTTGTGTCTTAACGCCGCCTAATTTTTTCTCTTACTTTTCTTCCATTGTAATTTAACTCCTTCCTTTCTTTCTTCGTTTCTGATCTTCCATCTGCTGTCTGTTTTGTTTCTTCCTTTACCCACTCAGCATCCCTGTAGGCAGATCAGAAATAGGTGACAGGATTGCCTTTGAGCTTCTGTGGTTGTCAGTTCACTGCCGTACGTTGCTTTGTGTTACCTGTTTACCATACGGGTCAATAACCAACATTCCACCGCTGAAACAGCGTTTTGATCCTAAGAACCTCTATGTGGGATTCGTGATGGTATTTGTACCGGTTTCAATCCGAGAAACTCTGTCTTTCCCTGTCAGTTGTTATTTGACAAATGCCCTTTACTCGAACTCCTTCATCTACCATCAACTGTATACAGTCTAGGTCAGGGGTGACCAGTTGGACGGGCTTTAAGAGACAGAATATAGGAGGCAGCTTAAGCAAAAGCCATGCATCAAAGCAATAAAATAAAATATTTTGTTTTATTTCATGAATGTCTCGTAATCCAACTGCACTAGGTTAGGTTCAGTCAGTTACGGATCTCCTTTCTTTAGAAAGTCTCTTAAAACTCCGTGCACGGCCACCCGTCTGTCCTTGTAAACTACATGAATATTATTTTGTACATAATCTTCCGCGAGCCGAACCAGTGACGTGCGGGATCAGCGTTGTGGCCACCCCTGTTCTGGATACTGAAAGCATCGCTAAATGAGGAACTATGCAACTAACTGATTAAGCATAACTGTACATATTATTACTTCAGAACTTAATATCAACGATTGCTATCCTTCTGTATTGGAATAAGTTGGCACAATTGTGGATTGGTGTAAGTTATTTGTTACACTAACCGCAGGTGTGTCTGTCTGAGCTTCGTGGATTTCAGGGGATCTACCTGAGGATGTTCCAGGAATATCGTGTGAGAGAATGGTCATGTCGTGATTAGTGGGAATTATATGTCTTGATTTAAGGGAAGGGCAGATGTCAGTGACAAGGCAACTTGGTAAGTGACGTCCAGTTCATGTGGCGAACAGTAAGCGGTGAGGAGATCTTTATTAAAATTATTGGTGTTCGTCTTTGGGGTGTGTTCAGTTGGATAATTTAAAGTGTGTGTGTGTGTAAATACATTCACATTATTTAATAATTATTGTTAAAGCGAAAAGATAATGGCGTTGTTGTTTAGAAGTACAGTGGAACCTCGAACTTCGAACACAATCCGTTCCAGGAGACGGTTCGACTTTCAAGTTGTTCGACTTTCGAGTTACATTTCCCCATAAGAAATAATGTAAATTGAATTAATCCGTTCCAGACCCCCAAAATTTACCCAATATAAAACATTTTAACTGCCTATTTAAAAAAATCATAATGATAAAACAAGTATATTTAATTTCAATAATTGAAAATTTTTATTTATAATAGTACATACATAAAAAATATTGTATAATAATCAATCAATGATAATAGTAGGAGGGATATTACTGTTCACTGGAAGGTGAATTACCCTTCTTTCGTCTGGAGCAAGCAGAGAGAGAAGGCGACCACGTGACGACCACGTGATTCTTTGTTCGACTTTCGAGTTTTTGTTCGAGTTTCAAAACCGGATTTTCCTCGAATTTTTTGTTCGAGTTTCAAGTTGTTCGAACATCAAACCTTTCGAAGTTCGAGGGTCTACTGTACTTCTTCCGATTACGTGCACGCTTTTATTAGATGTTAGTGTTATGTTGGGCCATTATTTTATCTGACAAATAACGTTTGTCACATTTTGTCCGCTTGGTATCTTATTAACGTAACCCACTCTTCCGACCGTTTACACACGCGGCATAATAGCAGCAGGAAGTAATAACCAACTGTTGGTCGGATAAAATAAGGACATTCTGTTTTACTGTAAATTACTTTAACAAAATGATATGTTCCAGACTGTACCTGTCTAGGAGTACCCATTTTTATCACGCTATTACAAACGTCCATGACAGCGGATAAAGACGGTAGATCGGCATTATGTGTAAGGTGAAACTGTCCCAGTAATTAAATAAATACAACGCGATGAAAGCGTCTAGCGGAGTGGAGGTATGGCTCTAAGTATTTTTTTTAATTCAGCAGTAGCTTGAACGGTCAGCTTCGCGCCCTGGCAGCTTTGTCTCCCCCCCCCCTCAAAAGGAGTCACCTTTTCGACTACATAGGACGCTAGGTGGAATTTAGCGTCTGTCTGGACGTTGTAGAGAGAAAAATGTGTCTTGCCTCTGCCGGAAATCGAACCCAGTTTATCAGTTGTCTATACTGTAACGTAGTTGCTACACCGATTGAGATGTTACGGGTCTAAACCGCTTGAGAATTGGTATATATATATATATATATATATTATATATAGAAAACTTGATGGTAGCCCACGCAGACTCTTTCGATATTAATTTCCAATAAAATTTTGAATCAACAGGTACTGCAGTTCCGTAACATGTCGTAAAATGATCACTCCTACTTGTCACATCTATGCACTGACCCTTTCTTTGTTGTTTTTGTAGTATAATCGCATTAAAGACTTAAACGAAATTATACGTGGAAATTGAGAACTTCAAGATTGATTCTACAAAGTAATTTTATCCCAAGGATTCGCTGAATGAAGACTGAAATTAAGTTGTAAGTAAGTAAACTTAATTGTCTTGTCACAGGCTTAGTTTGCAAGTAATCTCATAAAGATGAAAATTATATTTAGACAAGGGTACTGGAAAATATGAGAAAATAGGAGAAAAATAAATGGGAGTTTGTCTCACAGAAATGTATCGGAGTTTAAGTAATGACTTAGATAAGTAGGCTATGTTTGCTTCACACATTGAAGCTATCCATAACATCGTATCTTATTTAATGTTTAAAACTTCTGGCAAGGAAAGAAAAAGTTTCTGTGGTAAATTTAATGTAATAAATCGGTGGAAGATCCATAGAAGCATCCGTTGCTATACTGAATACAATCTTTGTAACAGGTGTATATTAAAACGTGAGTAACAAGAAAGTGAAGGGTTTTAAAGGAAAAGATTCCATTTTCTGCGAAAGACAGAAAGGAAAATTATTATATTTTATAAAGAGAAATCTTTCGTATTTTAATTAACTTGGTGTGTGTATTTGTTATAACACAGGTCACGATGTATGCACTAAAATACATACGCAGGAGATATATGGAACAGTACATAAAATATAAGAATGAAAAGTGAGGAAATATAGAAAATAATTTTTTTTTTAAATGGTAGATCTCTCACTGCTGTATGTGATTCAAATTTAAATTGCGAAGAATAAATTCCTTGGAATAATCAAGTTTATCGACTTTATCCAGCATCTTGTTTAAAATGTAATGAATATTGTAGAAACTAAAATATTAAAAAAAAACATTATGTTTCGGGGACAGAATCGGCCTTCGTCTTCAGGCCTCATATATTCTAAGTACCCGGAAGTAAATACGCCGAGACATGAAGCTGGTTGCTTACTTCCATCTAATAACTAAGTTAAAAATGCGTTGAAATATACCTCTACTCCCCAAGATTCTTCTTTCTCTTCCATTGCGCAACAGTTGGTAGTGGGCCAGGGCCTCCTCATTATCTAGGCTTCACGATCACACTGAGACACACCACACTCGGTAGGATTCCTCTGGACGAGTGATCAGCCCGACGCAGAGACCTCTACCTGACAATACACAGAACTCACAAGAAACAGACATCCTGCGGGATTCGAGCCCACAATCCCAGCAAGCGAGCGGCCGTAGACCCAAACCATAGACGGCGTGGCCACTGGGATCGGTCCCAAATATGCTTGACTAAAAATATTTCCAACTTTACTTCCCTGATATTGTCATAAATCAATGCCATTCATGCCGCACCTTCACTGGCGCTCTGACATGTCAGAAATAAAACTGCACTGAGGTAGTGGAACTTACTTGCTTCCTTCAGGTTTCATTTGCCGAGTATAAACTGAAGCGGTAATCATCGTCTGCGTCGTGAATGCTACGACGTCGGCTATTGGTGGATCAGCCATAGGAGACGTTTTATGGGGCTATGATACGCCCTTCGCCTCTTCCCAGTGCAATTTATTCTTCGTGCGTCGAAATAAGGCACATGAAATTGTTGAACAACATACGACTATACTAAGGAGCGCTTGATTCTGTACAAGGATGATCACTTCCGCTGAACTAAATACGATACTATGGTTCATAATAATAATAATGATAATAATAATTATTATTAAGTGTATAATAATATAATAATTATATTATTACTTGAAGTTTCATACTTTAAGTGATCGTAGGTGCCACTTAGACGCACTTTTTTTTACTTATGTTTACAATGGTTCAAAATTTTAACATACTCTTTTGGAAACTGCCGGCCTTCGTGTGCCGAATCGATATTTCATAGATTTTAAACTGTTTCATGTTGCCTTAAACCGTCGCTACTGCCCTTCCGCTAGATGCACTTCGGCGGCTAATGCCATCAGTAGGGATATTGTGTATTTAATGGTAGGTCTGTTTTGGTTAATGACTTGTTATTGACGTAAATATTGAACTCGACGCTGCAGTTCGGTCACCGCGACATTTCTAAATCAAGTCATTATGTTCTGTCAGGGTGTTGGATTTCTGCCACAGTACGTCTTTTATATTGTTTTACTACATATTTGTTTTGTTTTGTTTCTTTGGTGTTTTGTTTTTGTGTATTTGTACTGTTTTGTGTTTTGTTTGTGTCTTTGTGCTGGCTTTGTAATTGGCACTTGTGCTGTTAAGCCTGCACGTTAATAAATACCCATTGAATTGAATTGTTCAATTTTTCACTATTCAGTAACCAACAAATGCACAAACATAAACTACTTTATAGTTTTATTAATATCGATGTATTCCCCTACACGTGTTTCGGTCCGTAGACCATCTTCAGAGGGGTAACAAGCTACTAATTACACTTCACATCGCGTGTTGAAAGGGCCCGAAGAGCACACTTGTCTTAGTAATAAGTTTTAAAAACATTTTGAGTTTGTAAAACTTGTAAAACTGTACAACTTATAATTTTATCATATAAGATAAAGTCAAGGGTTAAAAGTATTTAAAATAGCAACGTTGGTCACTTGGTGCACAGAATTTTAAACCTTGACTTTATCTTATATGATAAAATTATAAGTTGTACAGTTTTACAAATTTTACAAACTCAAAATGTTTTTAAAACTTATTACTAAGACAACTGTGCTCTTCGGGCCCTTTTAACATGCAATGTGAAGTGTAGTAGCCTATTTACCCCCTGAAGATGGTCTACGGACAGAAACACGTGTAGGGGAATGCATCGATATTAATAAAACTATAAAAGTAGTTTTTGTTTGTGCCTTTGTTGGTTACTGAATAGTAAGTGAAAATGCACGGTGGAAGCAATATGAAATTTTTTTTTTTAAATATTCAATTTTTGTTTATTGCTAAGTAAAAAGGCGGATGGCCAATTACAGAAACAGCATTAAACGCAGACAAAAATAACAAAGGACAATAAACAGGACACAAATGAAACATACACGAAGAAAACCAACAAAAGAACACTAATTAAATTTAATTAGGACACTTTATCATAATTAACTAATAATAATATCAAATATGACTAACTGTGAAACCTTGCCTTCTGAGGACATCTAAATCTCTACAAACTAAACTCAGAGCAGTGGCACACTTGGCAGTGGGATAAATTTTGAAAATGGACTAACATGAAACAAGAAAAAGTCTCGGAGCTTCCGAATGGGAACTCGAAGACCAAAAAATGTCCATGGAAGATGGGCAAGATTTAGAGCCCAAGAAAACTGCATCAAGTTTATATCTTGTCTTATGTAAAGTTAAAGCAATCCCTGTATAGGCGTGGACAGACCCTGAGGGTTCCAGGAGGTTGAGGCTCCCAGATTTCTAGACAGTCGGCACATGAAGGTGGTGAGGTTAGCCCTACGTACCGGCCGCCTTTACCACCTAGGAAATATCCCTGGTACGCATTTCTGTTAGAGACTGAGTCGACCCCAGGGCCATAGTGTGGCCGGAAGGGTTATGTCAATGAAAAATTCCAATGAAACTATCGGGAATCGAACCCGCGACCTTCCTGCTAGTAGCGCAGTGCCTCAACCAACTGCGTCACCGCGTGTTTTCAAACTGAAAGTAATAACAACCTTTTTATTATGCTTTGTTGTAAGTTTTATGAGTATCCTTATTTATGTGTTCCTCTTCTTTTTCCTTATCTTTGTTCTCGTCTTGTTTATCGTCTGTTTCCTGTCTGCAAGTCTGCACTTAATTGATGCCTTTCTTTCCCCTCAACCCCTTTCAGTAACTTTCTAAGACTGTATTTACGATAGCGATTAAGTATGAGTGTTATGCTTCTAATACCGTGAGCACTGCCAACTAATTATTCTGGCAGAAACAAAACATGTAGTCCATTGTGATGTTCAGTCCCGTAATATCCATGGCTCTTTTCCGTCGAATGGCGGCTGTGAGTAAAGATGGGCACATTAAACTCCTGTGAAGCTGAATTACAAATCGGAGAGCTGTAGATGTAAACGACGCTGAAGTCTGTATAAGGACAATAAATCCTAGGTTTGTCCTTGAAAAAAGTGCGCTATTTTAGACGCTCGAAAAGCAGTACAGTTAAGTACCTATCTGTTAATATTTGGTTTTCTTTACGTAACGGAACAAAAAAAGGTAACTCTTCCTCTGTCCACGCCATGAAGGCATGTAGGGGGAGTAGGGATATAGCTCCGCTCATTCTTAATCTCGGAACTAAATGGACGTGAGTGGTCAACTTCACGCCCCGGCCGCTTTACCCCCTGTACGCATGGAATAGGAGGCTGAGTGGGCTCCAGAGCTGTTCTGGACGTTTTGGAAAAGAGAAAAAAAAAGCTCTTGTCCCTACCGGAAGTCGAATCCCGGACCGCCGAACCCGTAGCCTGGGCACTATAACGACCATGTTATTTAACTCACTAAGTTTCAAGTACATAGCATTTTTAGACAAAGGGAATCAAAGAAGGAATAAATTGGGAGATCGTAACTTAGAGCGCGAATGGAAGGAACTAAATATACGTATAAAATATTTTGCGGAACATCTCAAGCCGTTTTGTAAGATACATTGCATATATTAACTGGCTTGAAGCATGAGTAGATACTGGTGATGAGCGTTTTGAATTTCATAAAGAGGAGCATTTATTTACCATGCGATTAACTACGTACTACAAAGGAATATCCTTTAGTAAAATATGAATTATACGTTCATTCTTGGTGGTGTGTAGAGCGTCAGCGTATGTTAAAATACAGAAAAACTTAACGAACAGACAAAAATGTCGAATTTCACACATCTTTAGTTATTCTGAGAGAAAACATTATTAATGGTTCTAATGTAATAGTTTGTTCTGAGAAAAAAAAAACTGTTTTATTCTGGGTGAAGAAAATATATAAGTGGTTGTGCCATGGATGTTGAATTTATTTTATGTCATCATTAATATCATCATCATATAATTCAATACAAGATATACATAACATGACTTTTGCTTGTCAACAGTTAAGTAACACATCTTTATTACAAATATAAGCAGTAAATTCATAACTTTTCTATTAATATCTTAAGTGCTGTGATATTCTAAAATTATCGATTTGTAATTGTTTTGGGATGGAAGTGTCAGTACTACATTCATCTAAGTGTCATAGCTATTCGTGTTGACTTATTTGACTAAGAAGTTCTAATTAGGCATCTGATTCTATCCCTCTGTAATTCTTCGCATAGATTCTAGATGTAGCTCTCATTGTATTGGTAGCCTCGCAGAGAAATAGTAGTCAAATAGTATATTGTTGGAACGAAACAGTGTAATTGTAAATTAACGAGTAACTGAATTAGAGGTACATAGTTGCAGAAAACTTGAAAATTGTTTTATACAAATAAAATGGTAAACATGAATTGTATTTATAAATTACATGTATATCCTGTCGTTGCTTGAGAGCCATATTGTTGGTAAGGACGTTGCTGTATGAGTTTCCCTTGAGTATTTTGTTTTAGATAATTTCAAAAATAAAATAAAATTCCTCTGAGTTGAATAAAATTCATCAAGTAATAAGTTATTCATCCTGCACACAACAAATATTTTTTACCCACCAAATAATAAAATTAATTAAACATTAAAACTCTGAAATAAAATTTATATTGAAAACAAATTTTGCTAACAGGTGAAAACACAAAATCAATTTTAACCCGAATTTTAAGTGGTGGTAATGTGTTCGTGTTATTGATATGTCGAAAATGAATCTACGTTGCCTTATTTTGACTCTCAGTTAATGCATTATAACTGTTGGTGATTTTTTGAATGAAATTCATCACGTAATAACTTATTCATCCTACACACAACAAACATTTTATACTCACCAAATAATAAAATTAATTAAACATTATAAACATTGAAACAAAATTTATATTACAAACAAATTTTGCTAACAGGTGAAAACACAAAATGAATTTTAAACCGATTATTAAGTGGTGGTAATGTGTTCGTGTTATTGACATGTCGAAGACGAGTCTACGTTGTCTTATTTTGACTCTCAGTTAAAACATTGTAACTGTTGGTGATTTTTGTTGAAAGAATACATGTATCGATTAACCAGGAATTGTAACATAAAGCAACATGTGATTTACGAATGTGATCTTGTTAGAATATATTTATGTGATATTCTATATGGAAGGAATTTTCGGAGTGTCTGAAGGTGTGTCATGTACACTTCTTTTTTGTAAAATCTTATCAATGTTATTCTTAAGTAATGTCACGTGTTACACTTGCGATGATACACTAGAGACACTTGCAGGGGAGAGTAATTGCAGTTTAAATCGTGGATTACAGAGGTCAGCGGGTAAGGGTGTATGTTGCCTGTCCTTATAGTATCGGCTATCCGTAAATCCATCCAACTCCATCTCATTAATAGGCATGATTTTGAGTAAATGTTGTAATTTGACAAGTGTTTTGGACTCCACTCGCAAGATTTCAGCTCTCGAGGCATACTCTTTTCATATTCCCTTTACAGCCCTACAACCACATGTACATCCATATACTGACCTGTACAATACAGATGCAGTATTGTTTGATCATTTACATTACAATGAAACCCAAAGTTACACAGATTAAGCTATTTTACGGCGAGCTTGAAATGAGGTTTTTAAAGTCCCTCGCTTTTTTGCATTACAAAATTCGATTCAAACGGCACACAAAGGCATCTTTTAAGCCATGTCAGTTTACAGTTTGTTGTTGTTTAATAATCATGGCTTAAATGGGCTCAGGTGAGTCTCTGTGTGTCGTTCGGATAATCCTTCTTTGTTCTGCCCAGAAACAGGATGATTGTTAAAGCAGTGAGCAAGATATGATAATGTGGAATTAATACAGACGGTACAGAGGAACGTAGCGGCTTAACATGTGTCTTTACATACAGGTTATTAAACACTCTTTGGCGGGTTCAAAACACAGTAAGTAATTTGTACAGCTTTGATGCTACAGAATTAAGCCTGGTATCATCTGTTCCTTTGAGACGGATCTACAGAATTTTATAATTTAAAAAAATATTGCTTTTCAAGCTAATTAAGTTACGAGAACTTAGGGCTGAAATGTCAAATTGTAAATCAACCCTGCCCAAGGCATGGGTTTATCTGTTTCGAGATGGATGTGATTTCGTACAAATGAGAGACCTCGGAACAAGAAACTCAGCCTGAGCACAAGATCTAGTGTTAAACACTTCTGGCCTATAAAATATTTCAGCAATTTCTTGCGATATTAGGTTACGGGAAGTTTGTTTTATACGTACAGTCGAACTCGGTTATAACGTCATGAAAGGGACTGAATATTTTGTGTCGTTATAAACGAGTGTTGTTATAACCGAGGAGTATAATGTTATGGTTAACAGAGGAATTAATTGGTACCACAGAATATCTAACGCTATAGACGAGGTGTCATGTAAACCGATGTCGTTATAACCGGGTTTGACTGTATTACGAATTTTTGCTTTAGCTGAGTCAGGTTCAGAGAATTAATTATGAATAAAATAAAAATTTGATATGCTTTTCCTTTCCTGATTTTAGGTGTGATGGTCTAATTAGTGGAAGAGGTGACACCAGGTGCAAGTATGAAAGACATTCTCTCGGGGGGCTGTCTTACCATTTATTGGGAATTCTGAAGGAGCAACAGCCAGTTACCAATTTGTCGACTGGTTGGTAAGTTGTACCGTAATATTTTTATAGTATAAATGGAATGTAACTTAAAAATAATGTTGTCCCTACGCACAACGTTAAAGCATAAGAGGAGGTGGAGGTAGAGCTCCAATCATTCTTAACCTCGGCACTAAATAGGGGTGAGTGGTAAGTTTCACCCCTGGCAGCTTTGGAGAAGGGATACGTGTCTTACATCTGCTGGAAGTCGGAACACAACTTCTCGCATAAACGGAAACTGAAAGGAAACCTCACACGCTCTTAAAATTTGTGTTATGCTGTCCTATATTTCTGTTATGACGTAATACGCTGATTAAAAGTTTTATTCTAACTTAAAATGAAATTAAGTTAACGAAATATCACACATGGTTAGCTTAAAGTGTCAAGAGATGGCAGGACGGAATTCATTTCACTATGCCACACGCAGATACACGTAGTGACGAAGGACATCAGTCAAACCGGCTGATCTCCATATAAAAACTACCACTATCGCATGTTCATTAGGTTTATAATGTATTATTCTCTGTGTATTTCAGCTAAGCATCGTACACGACAAGAGATTCTGATACAAGGAAAGTAGTTTTGTTCGATAAACATTTGCATAATAAATTAGCATCAATGACGTCTTAAAAAATAATACAAAATTTTGTGTTCTCTTGTGAATGTCGCTATATAAACATATTTCTCACTTCTGTGACGTTTGATACAAAAGTATATAAGCCGAAATCAGGACAGCGCGATGGAATACAGATAATTACGATAGAGCGTTGGAATGCGAAGCTCAACAAATAGTGTGCTGAGTAGATTTATAAATATTAAACTCTTTGTCTGTCTTCTCACAATAGAACGCATTGTGATTAAATATGTCCTGCAAGGCGTAATGTATTTAAAATTCGTGTTTAAATAAATTTAAATGAGTGTTCAGAAAGGCTGGTATTTTTCCTTGAGCTAATTGTTACGGTGAAGTAACAGTAGATCTAATTAAGGATTTGTTAACTCACAAATTAAAAATTAAGGATTTGTTACTTTCGACAACAGGTACGGCAGTTTATCCTTCTGTTTTCCCTCTGTCTCTCGCAATATTACAGACCCTGCTACATTTTCAATATTCAAGTTCAGAGGAACTTATAATTCAAGTGATAGTGAAGTCACATTTACAACAATTGAACAACAATAAACTCACACAGTTAAGACACAAATTTTAAATAATTGTTTGTCATGGAAGAGTACAACTCAGTAAGCAAGGTATGTCAAACCCAAATAATAGCTTATAGTAGCCGGCACGAATCTTATAGCTTTTTTTATTCATTTATTGAAGGGCCCCGCAGCAGATGCTACCGACGCACCGCAGCCTTGAAGGCTTATTGTGCAACCCTGTGATGAAAATGATGAAGCTTTTCTGCTTTTCCATTTTAATGGAGCACTGGTGGAATGAAATTGACAGGGGAAAACCGAAGTACAGAGAGAAAAACCTGTCCCAGTGCCACTTTGTCCACCACAAATTCTACATGGACCGACCCGGGATCGATCCCGGGCTTCCGCGGTGAGAATCTTGTAGCTTAGCATTGGCGAGTGAGTGTGGATGAGTGTTACGGTGCGGCGAAAGGGTGACTTATAAAGGTCGATTACTACCGGGCCTGCAATATGTTAGTCGTAATTCCTACTGGTTGAAAATAGGAAAATACGGTGTATTTGGCCCGATGTTTTTAGATACAGTAGTGTTGACGAGTGAAGACTAAGCTCGTATATTCGTGCCGACTGTTGTACCATTTAAACATACGTTATAATATAATAATTTTTTTCCACGTAAACCTGACTGACAAAATCCACCAGTTTTCTCTGTCCTACTGAGTTCATATTACAGGGAACTCTTTCGAATTTACGCTTGAAGTCTGAGGTTTCAAAAACACCATATATATACCATAGAATTGACAACATGAATAAATATGACTATTTGACTTATCAGAAGAAAAATGAAAAGGAATTTCCAACAGTAAAGCTAGTTAATAATTCAGTAAATATTGCTTATGTACATAAAACGTATAAGTGAATTACGACATAAATATTTTGTTCAGTTTTAGGCCTATTGCAACCTGGGAAGTTGAGAGGATATATGTAGGCTATATATCACTCATATCCTGATCCACACTTGTCCAGATATTACAAGGCGAAGATAATCAGTTGTATGAGGCTCTGCTTGTTTTAAGGAATGCGTTGACTGAAGGCTGACTTCACACGGCCATCCTGGAACAGAGAAATGTGAAAATAAGTGTCTTGAATTAATTCATGACACAAATTGTGTCGGAGATGTGAAGTCCGTGTTTAGGGTATTTTGTTGGCATTACATACTTGTGTGCGCGCAAGCACGCACACAATGTTTGGTCAGAAAATTAGTGTACAATTAACATACATTTGGTTCATTTCTTCTGTAATAAGAAGAGTTCACATGTAATTGTATTGCTATCCCACTGCATTTCCACGTAGTCCCTGCCACAACCGAGACATCATATCGTGGGACGAGGTATTCTATTCCCTGTTGATATCAGTCAGTGTCCTGTGTTATCAGCCGTCGTGTCACAACTGTTTACACCTTGCGATTTTCTTTAAATTTGTTGCCACCAAGATTTTGCTTCAGCGCTTTTAACAGATGATAATCAGATGATATTGATAGGCGACGAATTCCCTTGATGTAATCACAATCAGGTTCTTTCATTATGAAATTACACGCCACAAAAATGTATTCTGTCACTGACCCTCCCTTGTACCATCATGTAACATGTGGGTACTGTTACAAGGCAAAGTCAGAACAGCTTTTGAATTATTTCTAGGTCAAATTATGGCCTGATAATATGTTACATATACAGCACCAAGTTCCTTCTTATGTAATACCTGCTACTCTTTATGTTCATAGATCTTAGCCTTAAATATTATGCGTACAGTTTGTTTCGTACGGTCGAAATATGCGTTCTTCCGAAAAGAACTTGAGTAAATTTTAAAACACAACGGTTGCTGTACGGTAGGTTCCACCTTATTTAACATTAAGGATTTTTGCATTTTGCCACACAGTGTATATAGGCATCAACGTTTCTTAAGAGCTTGCTACTTCCATATTTACGGTGCTCCAGGGAAAGTGGACAATCATGAAACTGGAAACATTACCCATCTACAGGGCGTCTAATTGGTGTTGTAACCGCGCTTCCACTCAACAACTGCTAATATTTAACTGGTGTTGGCCGCCAGAAGTTCACTTAAGGACGGTGATAGTTATATGTGAAAACGAGACACCGACTGTCATCTCAGGGTAGATACGAACTCCATTCAGGGAATTTTATCGTGCTCGGTCTTTAATCAGTCGCACTCCGAACCAGGAAAATTTCTGTCTTTACTCGTTGAGATCTACGTATCAAGTCCTCATACTGCAGATTGCCTCACGGCGCTAGGGAGAGAGGTTGGTGACAAACGTGGAGGGGAGTAATAATAGGAAATACGTGTAACATGCGACGGGCAACTGTTGTGGTTCTGAGAAAAGAAGTCTGCAGACATTGTTGTAGCAGCTCTGATACTCACTGTTGTAATAATAAAAGCTGAAACCCAATCGAAAGCTTCTTCCTCGTTGTTGTGGGTGCTAAGGAGACCATCAATAATCGGCAACAGTGCACAGTACCACACCTTTCATCTGGGGATGGCAGTCCTTGGATTCGAACTCAGGCTGCCCTGCTACAGTGTGTATAATTAACAATTGTTACATAGAGTCAGGGAAGAAAGGAATATCCTACGTACAATAAAACGAAAGAAGGCTCACATCTTGCGTAGGAACTGCCTTCTAAAACACGTTATGGATGGAAAAATAGGAGGGAAGAGAAGACGAGGAAGAAGATATAAGCAGCTAGTGGATGAAATTAAGGAAAAGAGAAGATATTGGAATTTGAAAGAGCAAGCACTAGATCCCAGTCTCTTGAGATATCACCTTGGAAGGGGCTATGGAGCTGTCCCAAAACGGACTACGTAATGAGGGCCTGTAGGACCCCATGTCCCGTGGAACTTCACTGTTCCTAAACACCGCTCTGGGAAGCTAAAATCAAATTCGACTTCGTTTTATACAGTTTCACTCAGATTCGATTTTACTCGACCGAACTCGATTCCTTTAAAGTCCCCGCAGCTTGTGCCTGCTTGTATCGCCTTGTAGACGCCACTCTACAAGTAATCCTTCAATAATAATTGTGTTTGTGTTAGATTAAGCGGTAAAGGATCAATGCTGCAGTGTGCTGGCTTCAGAAGCTTCTATTACAATGCAGGCTATAAGTTCAGTCACTACAGAGGACTTATGGCAACCCCAACGGCAATTCTGTACCTAATTACTGCTGCCCCATGAATTTGCTTGCCTATGTAGAAGGGTCTCATAAGTCCTTTGTCTCCTTCCACTTCGGATATCAGTTTGGCGAAGCAAAATTGTTTGAAGTGGAGAGGGAAGTGAACAACGCTGTCACCATTTTGTTGAGAGGATTTAACTCGATCCTAATTAAGAGTTGTTTATTTTCCCCAGATTTCATCCTGATGTAGGATGTGTTTCCTTCTACACTCACTGTTAAGCCTTTAGAAACACAGTATTTACTAAACACACCACTTGCTTGACGTTAAAAGGCCACAGCTTTTATTGCGCCGTGTGATTCACAAAATAATCAGCTATTATTTCTGTAAACTTCAGTCGTTTGTAACTAGAGAGAAATGTCTTCATTATGAACTAGGAACTAACATTTTAAATATTGTATCCATTAGTTGTAAGCTTCAAAAGGTTTAATTTTCTTAAGAATGTAATGCAAAGTACTCATTCTGTGTGCGGATTTTATTTTGTATTGAAACTGTTGACGGGTACCGGGGTACTTTCCTGCTGGTAAAGTGGCCGGAGCATGAAGTTGACCTCTCACCTCCGTCTAGTGCCGAGGTTAATATTGAGTGGAGTTATACCTCCACTACCCCACATTCCTTCTTCGCTTGGAGGACAGCATTGCCTTTGCTTTTACTGAAAGTATTTTTTTAATGCTGAAAACTTTCTTCTTTCTTTCTGTTTTCATGACTGTCATTGTTTATCCCGCACCTAACTAACTCCCTTTCAGATTATTCAGACGTTATCAGATAGTCTGATGATTCATTGACACGCTCACTTTTAACTTAGATCAATTCAATTCAATGGGTATTTATTAACTTGCAGGCTTAACAGCACAAGTGCCAATTACAAAGCCAGCACAAAGACACAAAACACAAAACAGTACAAATACACATAAACAAAACACTAAAGAAACAAAACAAAATAATGTGTAGAAAAACAATATAAAAGAAATACTGGGGCAGAAATCCTATACCCTGACAGAACATAGATAAGTTGCACATTGTTGACACCGTGCATCTTCGTCATATTAAGTTAAGTTTCAGACCAACTGATGCACAACTAAAACCACTTTTATTGTAGCTTTATTATAATTGTTAAAATTATACCCCCACACTTAATAGATAAGTTGATTTAAAAAAAAGTCGCAGATTAGCGCAGAATAGTAAGGGACGTCAGTGACCGAACTACAGCGTCGAGTTCAAGATTTACACTGAAAACAAGTCATTAATCAAAACAGACCTACCACTGTATATACAATATCCCTACTGATGGCATTAGCCGCCGAAGTGCATCTAGCGGAAGGGCAGTAGCGACGGTTTAAGGCAACATGAAACAGATTAAAATCTATGAAATATCGATTTGGCACACGAAGTATAATGTCAGAGCAGTATTACTGGTGCAGTTGTGTGAACGTAAATGCTTAAGTAAAATTTGTCGTGAAAGCTTCATGGTTTTCAAAGTGGATGATTACAGTGGTCAAACAGGACTTGAGGAAAGTGTCAGGCTGAATCCTTTTATTGGATCGCGATTATATGACAGACTGATTGCAGCCGTAAATCAAGAGATGAGAAGTAATATGTAAGCTTATAAGCCCTGTGATCGCCTATGGTAGCGAACGCTGTCGGCTCACAAGAAAAGATGGAATTATACTCCGAAACGTTGAAAGAAAGATACTAAGAAAAGTCTATGGATCAGTTAAGTAAAGTGGTATATGGAGATTGTGGTTGTCATGAGCTTTATAAACTGCGTGACGAACTAGAAATGGTTAAGGTGTTTAAAGAAGGAAGGTTGAGGAGGCTAGAATACCTCTGTAGAATGCAGGAGCAAGAGCCTTGCAATGGCCGTGCCATGGCTCAGGCGGTTAGTGAATGGCCTCGCACCTCGGAGGCCCGGGTTCGATCCCGGGTCAGTCTATATGAGATTTGTGGTGGACAAAGTGGCACTGGGACAGGTTTTTCCCCCGAGTACTTCGGTTTTCCCCTGTCAGTTTTATTCTACCGGTGCTCCATTACACGGAAAAATGAAAAAAAAAATAATTTTTCTCTTCATCTTCATCACATGGTTGCACAATAAGCCTTAAGGCTGCGGTGCGTCCGTAGCATCTGCTGCGGGGCCCCTTTCAAAAAAAATTGCAGGAAGCTAACTTTACAAAAACAGAGGGGGCTGTGTGAGTAAACAGACTTGCTGTTTGTTGGATGCATTCAGTGGAAGAAGATACGAAGGTAATAGGCGTTTTAAGTGGAGGCGAAAGTCGCGGGATCGAGACCGATGGATGCAATAGTAGACGAGGTCAAGGTTCATGGTCGACTGTAGCGCCAGAAGAAGAAGCAGAACAGGGTACTGAAGAAGGTATTTTGTCCTAAAGGGGGAGAATTAATAGGAGTACGGAAAAAAATAGCAAAATGAGGGCCTTCATAATTCGTACCTATAATTAAATATTGATAGGAGGTCAAATCAAGGAGATGGGCGGGGTATGTGGCACGCATGGGGGAGAAGATAAATAAATTAAGACTATTGATGGGGAAAGGTGAAGTAAAAAGACCACTTGCAGGATCCAGATGTAGATGGAATGATAATGTTTAAGAGTATCTTAAAGAAATGGAATGGGAGAACGTTGACTGGATTCTTCTGCCTCAGGATGGGTACAGGAGGGTTGTTCTGGACACTTTAATAAACTTCCTGGTTTCTTGAAATGAGGAAACTTTCTTCATTAGCTGAAGATTTGTTAGCTTCTCAAGAAAGACTCAGCTCCACTGAATTATTGAGTCACTTTTACATGTGGCTTGTATTTAAAGAAAGTTAAGGTGTTTCTTCCAGAACTGAAATGTTACTTCCACATGACAGATATGGCTATTTCTACGTATCGATTAGTACAGTCACTTATGTTTTATTTTATAACTGTGAAGAACTTATTATTTAAGAACAGGTCCTGAGTGCCATACATTTCTCGGACTTAAAGTTCAGATATTCGCATCGTCGCCATATTTGTGATCGTTGACTTAAAAAAGGCATTCCATGTGCAGAATGAGCAACAAGTCCTTCGCACGTGTGCAGGAAGGGTGCTGTAATCTGTTGGTAGGACGTAAGTCCCACATAAAACACTTTATGTGGCATAGGTGAACTCTCTAATCCGAACAACCTCCAACTCCGCATTCTTGGCGAAATACTGTCAATTCATTCACTTCTACTTCCATTCTAACATATACTCTGTTTCCAACAGGTACACAGGGAATGTTTGCTCACCCTGTATAGTGGATGAATTTATGATCTGTATCTATAGTACCAAATTTCGCATACCTCAGTTTATCGGCACGTTAGTTATCGCCGTTAACCTGAAACCTGCAGAAGAATCTTCTCCTGCCTCACAATATTTACATCAATTTTCGTGAAAATCAGTCACGTGGTTCGGAAGTTTAAGTTGAGGGACAAACGCAGACACAGGTACACATTTACAGGCAGCACGATGATCTCAAAAGCCTACCTTTTTTAATTTATAGGGAAAAATGTAGTTAATAAGGACAATCGATAAATTTATGACTCTGCAGCGTGGTATCGGTCACTCTGTGATGTGAAATTTTAAATGTTAGTTTAATATTTAACCGTACATTTCTACCTTCAATAAATAACCCTTATTGACTTGGGGTTAAGAAAAATTATAAGCTACGCTTTTGGCAAGTATTTGCACTCAATGGAGAGCAGTCTTTTTATTTTTTGGTATGATTGATCTCGTGTGGGGTGGATAGTTAGGCAAGATGCTGCCAGTGTAGCGTGGCGAGGTTATTTATCACATGTCTCCGGTTCTATATACCATTTTACGATCCAATTAGAGCACCAACTCAGACATTATTGATTCTTGGTGCAACGGTTTCATTTCTCACTGCTGGCTGAATGGATGAGCTAGAGAATTTTGTGAATTCTAACGTTAGAGTATGGCAGAAAAATCCGCAAAAAAAAATTTTTTTTGCAACACGTTTGTTGTTAAATGAGTACTCTGTCTCAAGATATTTGTTTAAACTCAAAGTTTTGTTTCCAAAATGGATAATAATAATTAATTTTTGTCATAAAACCTGAACACTTCAGGTAAAAAAAGAGAAGTGTTTATTTGACGACGCTGTCAGTTGCTAAGGTTATACAGCGTCAGCGGTATATGAATGAAATATGAGTATGGAGCACTGGTGGAATGACACTGACAGGGCAAAAGTCGAAGTGATGGGAGAAAAATCCGCCTCAGTGCCACTTCCACCACTACAAGTCTTGGACTGACCTGGAATCAAACCCGGATCTATGCAGAGAGAGGTTTGCGACCAAGCGCCTGATATAAAAAAATGGAATAGCGAGCTGTTTTGGTATACATTTGCATGTAATTTTACAAGATTTTTTAAAAAAAGCAGTAAATTTGTGGAACTAACAATAATGCTTTGTACAAAACTTTGTAATAAACTGTAATTTCTACAGTTCACCTGAGAGAGTTATTACTGCAAGTTCACCCGAGAGAGTTATTACTGCAAGGGGCAGAATTGTTTTTGAGGAGCTAGTCAAAATTCACCGGCTTATGGGACCCGGAGTGTCGTTATGACGTCTGCATTATTCTGCTGTTGGATCATGTCCTGATTCACATCAATCCATTCATGCATACTCTTACCCTGTTTCTTTAACATCAATTTTAATATTATCCTCCCGTCGACATCTAATTGTCTCAAGTGATCGCTTGTACTAAAATATGTTAATCAAAATTTTGTGTCCAGGTATGTCCAATGAATAAATTTAAATTAATTAAAGGAAACTTCAATGTTTAGTCTCTGGAGAAGCCACGTGGTTAAATTTTGTAATTTTGACGCTTTAAGTTTGTTGTACATGTGCCAGGCCTCCCATTCGACCTTAAAATTTTTAATTTATTAAAATATTCGTCACATTGGTGCCCGGTCGTATGAATTATGCCATTCAACAGATTGGCATTTCCATTATGAAGAACCTACTTGCTCAAAGGTCAAGTGAGTATGGGTTGCCGTTTTTCGCTGTGCCCTATGGGTAACCAGTGACGTAGATAAGTCCTGAGCAGACCCTGCGTCGTGGTTACGGGGGCCCCAAACAGAGAGAGCGTTACAAATTTGTTGTCGTGTCTTTCGGAGTGGATTTCATTATTCTGACAAATCAGTGCTCTGGATCCATGCTGTGGGATCTGGGGGTAACTTCGCTAATAATTATAGCGGAACCCCTTCATCGGATCGCGGCCGGGGGTCCCAACCGGTTATCTACGCCAGTGGTATTCAACCTCTTTTGTTCGCCTACCCCCAGATATAATTTATCTTCAACTTTGTACCCCCAAAGTTGTTGGTGCATAATTCAAGTTATACATAGTCTATAATCTACATCTAAAACAAATTAAATAAATTACATCCAAAATAATGTATTAAATAATAAGTTTTAAATGAAAAAAAGGAGAATCAAGCTATTAAATGACGGCAGCGGCAATTGTCAAAGAACAAGGTAATATGAAGCAGTGCGTCTGTTTGTTTGTTGCCACAACAGTATTGTGAAGTAGGTTCATTGCATGGTTAAAATAAGTGAAAAACAGTATTAGGGAAAACGTTAATCCCGGCCAATAGTGTTTAGTCACGTTCCAACGCACTATGTGGGATGAAATGAAAGTAGCCGCCCAGATAGGAATCGCATAAAGGAGAGAGAGAGAAAAAAATGGCGCTCCCAAATCTCATGTCCTTGCGACCGGGTCTCTTGTGACTAACCCTAAATCTGGCCCTGATTATTCAGTTTTAATCATGAAATAATATTTGTTTTTTAATTTTACGTACCCTCTAAGATGTCTTCGCGTACCCCAGGTAGAATACCACTGATCTACACTACCGTTAGTAACGCCGAACGCGGTGCTGTCATTACTTCGCTGTGTGTTACGGACGTGGTCTCCGTCCTGTAATACATTCACTCCGTCCTGTGATACATTCACTCCGTCCTGTGATACATTCACTCCGTCCTGTGATACATTCACTCCGTCCTGTGATACATTCACTCCGTCCGTTAAAACATATTTACGTTTTTAAGTCTTCTTTGCAATTCTGAAAGTCTCGTTAAGCTGTACCAAATATTTCTCTTATATACACCGTTCCCAACAGCAGCAATAAGTTTCTGTTTTCTTCAAAACCTCTGTACTGGCTCTGGGGCCCACATAACCTCCTGTTCAGTGGATAAGTACCGGGAATTCTTTTCCCGGGAAAAGGGCCGGGGAACGAAAATGATGACTCATATCATCTCATACCAAGGTTAAGAATGAGTGGAGTTATACTCCGCTGCACACATGTCTTCAAGGCGTGCACAGGGACAACCTTCCACTTATCTTTTACTGCACCAACACTTTGCTATATACACTCATACGTATTTATTTCGGTTACTTTAATAAGTTGACAGTGTCTGGTTCAAGGTGCCCTTTAAGTGTTTGATAGTGAGTACAGGAATTGCGTGTAGGATATGTTAATGCTTATCATATTTCGCATAGAATCCCTCTATTGGACTGTAATATGAGCAAGTCGATTATATGTGATGGCCGTGCCATAGCTAAGGCGGTTAATCGCCGGCCTTTTACGGCGGAGGCCCACGTTCGATCCCGAGTCAGTCCACCTGGGATTTTTGGTGGACAAAGTGGCACTGGGACAGGTTTTTCCCCCGAGTACTTCGGTTTTCCCCTGCCATTTTCATTCCACCGGTGCTCCATTGCACGGAAAAACAAAAAACCTCATTATATTCCTCACAGGGTTGCACAATAAGCCTCAAGGCTGCGGTGCGTCCGTAGCATCTGCTGCGGGACCCTTCACCACACAAAAGTCCATTAGATCGTATTTAATACTGTCTTAAACTCGCTTCTTATAAGTGCTGTGTTCTCTTCGAAGTTTCCACTCAAGATTTGTATGAATTCTTTTTCCGCCGTTAGATCGCTGAATGCGTTAGGTGAATAATACAAATTATGTAGCATTTCGTTACGTGTTGTTCTTCTTCGTGCTGCTAATTCTTGTTCCGATAATTATACTGCTAAGCTGTCTGTTTTAAACTACCCTCACTGTGATTTCTCATAGGAATATTAAGTTTCATAGCTGCAGATTTAGAGAACGACAGAGAGAAAGGAAGTCGCGAAATTCGTAAGGAAGTTACGAACAGTAATAAACACTGAAGACAGAACTTTATGTAGAGATTAATAGAAATTTCGTGTAGATAGAAATAATGAAGGCACGTTTGAGGTGATGATGTGGAACTGCAAAGGTGCATGAAGAAGATAAAGAAGAAAGCATGGGGAAGCTAGAAAGAGAAAGTCGAAACTGCTGAATACATTAAATTAATTAACGAATTAAGAAAATAAGAAGACAAAATGGTAGACAAAGTTCTGTTTTGTAGCATTCTTAAGAGGAAGTAGAAATATCAGCATCTGAAATCCTGCACTCAATTTGTTCTCAGCTTCAACGTGAATGTTTGTCTTTGAGCGCGGTATTTAGATCATTTTGTGGGCAGGATCAATGCGTGGATTTCTGTTCATTCGGATGTATCAGTAGTCCAGATGTGTTCGTCCAGATTCTTAATTGTGAGAATTTGCTAAGAATAAGCTAAAGGTTAAATGTTATATTACAATAATGGTATCAGCTCTTTCGGAAGATCTTAAGTCTATTTAGGAATTTTCTGTAGGTAAAGGTAAAGGTAAAGTTCACCCTAGAACAGGTCATGAAGGCCCAGAGGGGGAATAGAGGTATAGATCTACTTTTTCTTTAGCCTCGGCGCTAGATGGAAGTGGGTGATCAACGCCACGTCCCGGCAGCTTTACCCCATGGAATGACCCGATACCCATTGTACAGGAGGCTGGGTAGGCCCCAGGGCAGGTCTGGACGGTTGCTGAAAATTCTCGCCCCCACTGGAATTCGATCCCCGGACCGTCCAACTCGTAGCGAGTCGCTATACCGACTACTGTATCCGGCCCACAGGTATTTTCTGTAGATAATTCCTAATTAACGTATAAAAATCAAAGCTGAATGTAAGAGTTCTGTACCGGTAACTGTAGCAGTGCTTTGCTTGTTCCCTCTTTGTTATCTCTGGTGGTTTGTGGCACAGCCTATCCATATATATATATATATATATATATTATTCAACCTCCCTGTATAATTTTGTTCAATAGACTGGGAGATAAATGGACGTACGGAGAGACAAGTTCCATTAGTGTGTGCCCACTTACTTCCTATGGCATCATCTGAACACAATGAACACTTCATTCCCATGCACCATTTGTACGAAGTGCATAAAGTGAATGCATAATGGCAAAGTTATATTTGTCACTCCGGCCGCCTGGTTAATGCCCCCCACCCCCGTCTCAGCATCCGTGATTTGATCAATCTAATAATATTCGGTGAAGTCCTTCATTATGTACCATTACCTCTTCACCTGTTCGCCTCTTACGCCATTGCTCTTAACTCAACTTATTGTGACCAACAATAATTAACAGCCGATCCCAGTGGCCGTGCGGGCTAAGGCGTGGGTCTTCGGCCGCTCGCTTACTAGGATCGTGGGTTCGAATCCCACCGGGGGCATGGATGTCTGTCTGTTGTGAGTGTTGTGTGTTGTCAGGTAGAGGTCTCTGCGACGAGCTGGTCCCTCGTCCAGAGGAGTCCTACCGACTGTGGTGTGTCTCAAATGTGTGTGACCATGAAACCTCGACGAAACGAGGAGGCCCAGGCCCATATAGGGCTGTCGAGCCATAAAAAAAACAAAAATTAACAAAATATCATCTCTGTACACTAGAGGATTGTATTAGACCATCCTGTATTTGTCTACAATGTTATTTCCTACATGTTTTGACCTGTACTTTGCCATCATCAGGGAAATATTTCATATACAGCATTGGGAAATACTGCTGTCCTTGCATCTTTTATGCTGCATGCGTTAAATACAGTACAATAAAAAGAAGAAAGGCTAACTGGATTGGTCACATCTTGCGTAGAAACTGCCTTCTGAAACATGTTATTGAAGGAAAGTTAGAGGGAAGGATATAAATGACGGGAAGACGATGAATAAGGCGTAAACAGCTACTGGATGACCTTAAGGAAAAGAGAAGATGCCGGAAATTGAAAGAGGAAGCACTAGATCGCACCCTGTGGAGAACTCGCTTTGGAAGAGGTTACGGGCCTGTCGTAAGACAGACTGCGGAATGAATGAATGAATGAATGAATTAATTAATTAATTAATGCGTTAAACATGGGATATTTTATAGAGTGCGAGGTTTCAATATGGGGAAGAAATGTGATGTTAGGATTATGTTTTGAGAATTTTTGTAATGTTTAAAGCATGTAATTTTAAGGGTTGAAGAGGATTACCTGGGTTGTTTGATACAAACCTCAGTCAATATCACTGGCGTAGATAAACAGTGGGGCCCCCCGCGGCTCAATAATCAGGGCCCCCATGCGATTATTAAAGAACTTACTCCCAGCTCTCATAATGGGGATCCAGAATGCAGCTTCTTGTCTGAAGAACTAAATTCAGTCCTAAAAAACCCATAACAAGTATTAGTTTAGGGTCCCCCTGACCCGCGATGCCTGCCGGGCCCCTATCTACGCCACTGGTCTGTATTTTGATTTCAGTTGGTGTACTAATGGAAAAACTACCACATTATTACTTTTCCTGGATAGTCTCTTCCAGAAACAGAGACAAATGCGAGATGCATACCTGGAGACAAAACAATCCGGAGGTAAACTACTCCCCCATTCGGATCTCTGGGGGGGGGGGGGGGAGTTTTTCTAGGGGAGACACCACGCGGTAAGAGTTACAGCGAGGAATACAGACTAATATACCATTAAAGAATATTACTTTTTTAAATACCATGAGAATTACATCTGTTACTATACATTTCAAGCACCGAGGAGCACAAATTCACAAAGAGCACATTTCCACTCTTATAACTTCATTATGGCAATTGTAAGTAATGCTGCTGTACATTTTAAGTAGTACTCGGCCGCAGCAGTGTCGTTTGTGTTTATATACGAACTAGTAATGTTCGGCACTGAGTGTCCTGTATGCATCAACGTGTTTCATTGCATGTTTGCAACGTAATAATAGTTTACATAAAGCACACAAGGCATGACGCTGACCACTCATCCAAATCCAGTACCGTGGTTAACAAAGCGTGGAGACATAAATCCACTTCCCAATATGCCTTCATGTCGTGGCACTTAATTAAGTACAAGGAGAAGTTAATCATTTTGTCTTTACATTTGCGTCATTATGAAAACGGACATGAGATGACGTCATATGAACAGGAGAACTTGTAAGTTATGTTAGGATAGTTTGTGTTAGTTCATGATGTGGAAATTTGTCTTCCAAGCTGAACAGTAAAGAGATCGTTTATAATCGTGACATTCTGCAGACAGAATGTCAAATAACAGGAAAGGCTCACATAACCAAATTTCAGTATTAGAACTTAATAATTAACAACAAATAAGGGAAACAATTTACACATGAAATACATTGCATTTTCAAACTGTGGAATTAGAGACACAACAATGTCGTTAATATTCTGGGTTGATCACTGGATTTATGAAGAATTCCGAAATTCGTACGCAAAACAATGTATTTCATGTTTTGCTCTGCTGAACAAAGGCATTTTGTGGTTTGTCTCCGTCACGGTGAAACTTTACGTTAATATGCCCACAATGTAGCAGTCTACACTATTCTGTATTACAGTTAATTGTTAGACGCCGAAACTATGTCCTGTTAAATCGCACCACACGATGCATGCACGGTTCTGTTTATTTTTAGATAAAAGTATAAATTCCTGTTATTACTACTGAGTTCGTTTAATTACAGAATTAAACGACGTGGTTAATAAATTACAATTAGTACCCAGCTAAATGTGTGACAGTTCTTCTACTTTTTTTTTTCAATGGCTCGACAGCCCCTTGGGGGCCTAGGCCGCCTCATTTTTCGATGCTTCACGATCACACACTTTAGACACACCACACTCGGTAGGACTCCTCTGGACGAGGGATCAGCCCGTCGCAGAGACCTCTACCTGACAACACACAACACTCACTAGACAGACATCCATGCCCCCGGGGGGATTCGAACCCACAATCCCAGTAACGAGCGGCTACAGACCCACGCCTTTGACCGCGCGGCCACTGGGATCGGCTTGGTCTTCTATTTAGCTGTCTAAAAGATTAAATAAACAGTTTTAAAATAAAAAAAAGATCCGAAACATAATTTTAAAGTTTATTTCTTACTTAATGCAATAAACAGTACACTAAAATCATGAAGTTTATTAAGTTGATAATGTTACGGAACTATGGCTTTAAACTGTGTGGACAATATGTAACTCATTCCAGATGGCCTATTTTATTGCCACTGACCATTAAAGGATTAATTTGTTTTCAATTACAGTGGAACAGGTCAAAATGCTCTAATGCGTATAAGCTCATCCTCATGAAACCTGCTAAATCTTT
The DNA here is from genome assembly GCA_021186555.1 of Reticulitermes speratus. Classification (NCBI taxonomy): domain Eukaryota; kingdom Metazoa; phylum Arthropoda; class Insecta; order Blattodea; family Rhinotermitidae; genus Reticulitermes; species Reticulitermes speratus. The sequence goes on along the minus strand of JAJKFL010000026.1, from coordinate 7,052,190 downwards.
TAAAGCCTAGTGGTTACTTTGTGTACCGCCAGGTTTAACGTTCACGAATTCTACTTTCATTCCACAGAGCGTATTTTTGTGATTTGTGTGGATCTCAAAACACACAGCGAATTGGCTTTAAAAGTGGAAATTTAACTCAGTACCGGATGGTCTACTTTTCATTCCACGACATAAGATTAATTTGTTTTATTGTGAGGTAAATGCTCTAATGCGTATAAGCTCATCCATGAAACTTAAATCTTTTATAATAGTGGTTACTTGTGTACCGCAGGTTACGTTCACTGTTCTACTTTCATTCCACAGAGCGTATTTTTTGTTTGTGTGGATCTCAAAACACACAGCGAATTGAGCTTTATAAAGTGGAAAGTGTTTACTGCACGGTACGGACTGGGTCTACTTTCATTCCACAGACGTATTTTTGTGTTTGTGTGGATCTCAAAACACACAGCGAATTAGCTTTATAAAGTGGAAAGTGTTTACTGCACGGTACGGACTGGGTCTACTTTCATTCCACAGAACGTATTTTTGTGTTTTGTGTGGATCTCAAAACACACAGCGAATTAGCTTTATAAAGTGGAAAGTGTTTACTGCACGGTACGGACTGTGTCTACTTTCATTCCACAGAGCGTATTTTTATGTTTTGTGTGGATCTCAAAACACACAGCGAATTGAGCTTTATAAAGTGGAAAGTGTTTACTGCACGGTACGGACTGGGTCTACTTTCATTCCACAGAGCGTATTTTTGTGATTTGTGTGGATCTCAAAACACACAGCGAATTGAGCTTTATAAAGTGGAAAGTGTTTACTGCACGGTACGGACTGGGTCTACTTTCATTCCACAGAGCGTATTTTTATGTTTTGTGTGGATCTCAAAACACACAGCGAATTTAGCTTTATAAAGTGGAAAGTGTTTACTGCGCGGTACGGATTGGGGCTTTAGATAAAACAGATTGCATTTCGTTCTTGAAAGGTTAACTGATTGTTTTGTTAACACGGGAATTTCGATGATAGCACTGTGATTAATGACGTACGAAGTATACAGGCCCAATTTTAAGGTACAGATTTTCAATTTTATTTTCTAATTAGGAAGACATTCTAAAGACATTATTGGTAATCATGTTTAAAAACAGGTGATACGTTCTAATTTATGATTTCCCCTTAGATTTAATTATAATCGTGAAATGTCACAAACATTGCATATTACGTAGGAAAGGTATAGCAAGTTATGACAAATTATACTCTCCTGTGTCGTAGTGAAAAACTGAATCAGAAATTATAGGAAACCAAAGAGAATCAGTAGCACAATCTCTGCCGCCATATATGTGTGAGATTTTAGCCTTATATACGCTCGGTGATTTCCGCTGTGTTTTTCGTACAAACGAATAAATCTAAAATCCAATTTCCATGGCTGTTATATTAGTAAGTTCAATATCAGATTATCTTACTAGCATAAGTGGTTAGGGTGCAATTCAAAATATTATTCTTTAATATCCTGGACTGCGTTAATGCGACTTGATATTGTAAACATTAAAAATAGGTGAAATTTTGATTTTAGATTTAACAATTTTTGAGATCCTAGGTTTACACAGCGGTGCAGATTGATGTTGTCCTCTGTGTTATGATAGTGTGGTGGCAGTTGGCTTTAAACGTTTCGGAGACACCACTGTGTCTTCTACCCTGAAGATGGATAAAGTATGTTCCTCGGAAACGTTTATAAACACCAAACTACACATTGCTGTAAACTAGAAGAGCACAAAACACCATGATTAATTTTCTATATATGTGCAAAATTCTGAGGTGGAAACACACTGATAAAACAACACAATTTCCGTTGAATCTGACAATTAATGATCTTTCAGTAAGTATGTAGGTTGCCCAGAGGATAGTGCGCCATATTTTTGTTCTTGACAAGTAACAAATGTAGGCATGTGAGTTAGGCCCCGAAATTTACTAGGACGTCGCTTCTTAATGAGATTATACTCTAAGAATTAACATGTTACATGGGGCTGTCGCGAAGTCTGTGAATGCTGCTTCTTTTTGTGTCTTTTCGACATAAGACCAAATATTTTTCTTCTTTCCCGGAAACATAATTCGGCTGTTAATGAAAATTGAGATGGAATTTTCCTCCAAATCTTTCGTACTCATTTAAAACAAATATATTGCTGTTTATCCCAGAAGACTTTAAAATTTATATTGAACGCAGTGAGAGCCTCACATCTCTGAATTCACTTTTATCTAAGGTTTAGAATTTCAAAGATATGTCACTCGAACTTGTTACACGATTATGTGACGGCACCAATAAATCCACTGTTCATTGTCTTGTCATTTAGCGGTCTACAGAGAATAGCTTTCAGTGAACATTGCACTTTGTTTGCAGTTGTAGCGTGTTTTCTTTTTTTTGTCTTGTAGCTGAAGTGAAAAATTGGTTGTGGGATTTTTGTCTCTTAACTTCTTCAGATCTCTCCAGAGGATTAAGAGATCATCTCTGGCCGACTGTAATATATATATATATATATATATAGCAATCTCGCGAAGCCTGCCTCACGCACAGTAGAAGGCACATATTAGCTGTCCTATAGCAAGGATTGTAGAAATGTTCAACAAAGCTTGGCGTTAAAATGTCTGATGATTTAAAAAAAAGAACAAGTTCAACTGTGAGATGAGTGATGAAACGAGAAAGTTTTCTGTGATGTGGAACCCACAACTGTTTGGACTGCAACTCATTCAGTCAATATAATCTTGTCGGGCCATCAGCCGCGTCAACTGGTTTAAATATAACGTTTCGGGGACTGGCTCCGTCCCCATCCTCAGGCAGAACTGATTTAAACCCTCTGCTCGTCTGTCCCGTGTTTTTGTGCCTGCCGAGGCAGGGAGAATCAGACCGGCTCGAAGTTCATTCATTCATTCATTCATTCATTCATTCTGCAGTCTGTCTTACGACAGGTCCGTAGCCTCTTCCAAAGCCAGTTCTCCACAGGGTGCGATCTAGTGCTTCCTCTTTCAATTTCCAGTATCTTCTCTTTTCCTTAAGGTCATCCAGTAGCTGCTTACATCTTCTCCCTCGTTTTCCCGTCATTTCTAGACTTCCTTCTACCTTTCCTTCAATCACGTGTTTCAGAAGGCAGTTTCTACGCAAGATGTGACCAATCCAGTTAGCCTTTCTTCTTTTTATTGTATGTACGATATTCCTCTCCTCCTTGACTCTGTGTAATACTTCTTCATTTCTCACGCGATCGGTCCAACTGATCTCCATTCTTCTCCAGCACCACATTTCAAAACTTTCCAGATACTTCTGGTCCATTTTCCGAAGTGTCAACGTTTCAGCACCACACAAAGCTATGCTCCAAATGTAGCACTTTACTAGTTCCTTCCTTAAATTTAAGTCCAGTTTGCTGTTGAAAAGATTCTTCTTCTTGTTGAATGCTGCTTTTGCCATGGAAATTCTGGATTTAATTTCACGTGTACACCTTGCATCATTTGTTATTATGCTGCCTAGGTAATTGAAATATTCCACATTCTCCAATTGTTTTTGATCTATCATAATTTTCATTGGGGATGGTTGCCTTGAGATTCTCATTACCTTAGTTTTTTCCGCATTCGAAGTGCCCAAACAATTAAGTGAGTGGGCGGGCTATTTACTGTTGTGCTCTCAAACCTCGCTGCGAGGTTCCTATCCGACGTAGTAACTCATTCACTGCTTGTACAATTAAAGAATACGCCAGTGATTAATCAGTGTTGTTAGCTCAGTGTGACGAACGAAGGACAGACGACAAAAGCGTCTGATGCATTGCTAAGCAGAGACTTGCTCGAGCTGAGAGGCCAGGTCTTTTCATGACAAACACCGACTGTTTTCCATATTGGAGCAACATAGGGGAGAACCTTTATGCTGTCGTCCCCGGGGAAATGTTTTACATGGAATTTAATTAAGATAGACATTTGAAAATTAATGTGACCCGCGTGACCTTCAGGTCCAGTGACATAAAGAGCTTCGGAGAGATGTTATTTTTTTTTTATTTTTAGTTTCTCGGAAATTAAATGAGAAGAGGCGATAAAAATAACATATAATGTAAACAAGTATATTTAATATACTGGTCATGGAAAATAAAAAGCAAGAAACAAGGTAGCATGAAGGAAAACAATTAATATACTAAGTGTAAGAGAGATAACAACAAAACACAACACTAAGTATACATATGTAAGAGAGATAACAACAAAACACAACACTAAGTATACATATGTAAGAGAGATAACAACAAAACACAATACTAAGTATACATATGTAAGAGAGATAACAACAAAACACAACACTAAGTATACATATGTAAGAGAGATAACAACAAAACACAACACTAAGTATACATACGTAAGAGAGATAACAACAAAACACAACACTAAGTATACATATGTAAGAGAGATAACAACAAAACACAACACTAAGTATACATATGTAAGAGAGATAACAACAAAACACAACACTAAGTATACATATGTAAGAGAGATAACAACAAAACACAACACTAAGTATACATACGTAAGAGAGATAACAACAAAACACAACACTAAGTATACATATGTAAGAGAGATAACAACAAAACACAACACTAAGTATACATATGTAAGAGAGATAACAACAAAACACAACACTAAGTATACATATGTAAGAGAGATAACAACAAAACACAACACTAAGTATACATATGTAAGAGAGTTAACAACAAAACACAACACTAAGTATACATATGTAAGAAGATTATGTGGCACGATTTAACAAATGAATAAGTATATATAAACGTCAAGTTCTCCCTATAACAGGCCATGAAGGCCCAGAGGGGGAGTAGAGGTATAGCTCTACTCTTTCTTTAACCCTGGCACTAGATGAGGGTGGGTGGTCAACACCACGCCACGGCCGCTTTACCCCCGGGAAAGAGAACCGGTACCTATTGTATAGGAGGTTGTGTGGGCCCCAGGGCCGGTCTTGGACGGCTGCGAAAAATCTCGCCCCCACCGGATTCGATCCCCGGATCGTTCAGCCCGTAGCGAGTCGCTATGCCGACTGAGCTATCCCGGCTCACAACGAATAAGTACATAATTTTTAATATTTCCTGTGTCAAAGAGCTTCTTCTTCTTCATCCATTAGGTTTAGGACCCTTTGTGGGTTTTGGCTTCCTCAAACAGGACATTCCAAGCCTTCCTAGTTTCAAAAAACTAAGGATCACAATAATTATTGTAAAACTAAAATTCATGTAGCGTAAAAATGTGCTAATGTACCTGAAGATGGCCATAACCAGCCACAACACGATGACTTATTGATAGAAATCTGTGGTCTTCTCGGTTATTACACGGCGTCGTGTGGTAATTGTTGTTAAACAATCACCACACGACGCCGTGTAATAACCCAGAAGACCACGGATTTCATCAACATCGCGGCGGAAGCCTAAAATCAAACTTATTGATAGGTTTGTTCAAGTTTAATATTGCTGAATTATATTGGAGTTGTCCCCAGTTCGAATTATGTCCGACCGTCCTGAGTGAGTATTTTTCCTTAATTTTCCTCAGTTCCTACAAGCGTATTCTCTATATTACGTCATGTCACCATCTTTTCTTTAACCTCTCTACACTTTGACGCCATGCCACGCAGTCTAGTGTACTGACAGCGTCACTAAACAGACCGCACACCTAAATAAACAAACACCTCTATACAATACGTATGGGATATCAGGTTCAGGTTGCAGTCTTCTGTGTTATTAAACCGTGCAGTTTGGTAGGTGGGTACCAACGTCTTGCCACTGTAACGTCTGGCGTTTCTTGTTTTTACGTTTGTAGGTGCCGATAGCGGTGGCCGCGCGGTTTGCGGCTAGGTTTGCGGCTGCTTGCTTTGCTGGGATTGGGGGTTCGAATCCCGTCGGGGGTATAGGTGTCTGTTGCGAGTGTTGTGTGTTGTCAGGTAGAGGTCTCTGCGACGGGCCGATCCCTTGTCCAAAAGTAGTCCTATACGACTCCATGTGTGTGTGTGTGTGAGTCATTGAGTGTGATCAGGTGCAATAATACTTTCTACACGTACAGTGAGTAGGTAGAAAGAGGTTGGACTAAAAAAAGTTTGTAGTTCATTTAAAGGCACTGTCCGTAACTCAGAGTATTTAGCGTCGAAAGTTTGGGCGATAATGAATAATGAACGGGGAAGGATGTGAAAGGAGTCAAGGACGAATTTAACCCTGTAATGACTCTGGGGTTTAAATTCCAACTAACGTCCAGGACGAAGGGCTTTAGATTTATAGTCAGCTTAAACGCATTTACGACCTACGGTGCACCGAGGCCGGCAGCAGATGATTTCAAGGTCCGTACAGTGCACAGAAGAAGGCATTGTGGGGGTAGTGTACTCTACCGAAAATTTCCTTGAGGGGATGAGGTAACTCGTAAATGTTTTCTCTTAGGATAAGCTGTGACCCTGACGAGTTTCGAAACAAGTATCTCCTGAACAGAATTCAGAAGCGTCGTATCTTGAGCCAACTAGCTCGGCGAGGCGGTGCCTTAAAAATAGGCATAAAGCCCAGTGGTTATTATATATACCACCAGGTTTAACATTCACAAATTCTACGTTCTGCCCACACAGTGTATTTATGTGTTTTGTGTGGATCTCAGAACAAACAGCGATTATTTCACTGTACAGCATTAACTGACTGGTTTGTATAACTGAGACGGAGTGTGTTTACTGCGCGGTACGGACTGTATTTATGTGTTTTGTGTGGATCTGAGAACAAACAGCGATTATTTCACTGTACAGCATTAACTGACTGGTTTGTATAACTGAGACGGAGTGTGTTTACTGCGCCGTGCGAACTGTTTTATGTGTTTTGTGTGGATCTCAGAGCAAACAGCTATTATTTCACTGTACAACATTAACTGACTGGTTTGTATAACTGAGACGGAGTGTGTTTACTGCGCCGTGCGAACTGTATTTATGTGTTTTGTGTGGATCTCAGAACAAACAGCTATTATTTCACTGTACAACATTAACTGACTGGTTTGTATAACTGAGACGGAGTGTGTTTACTGCGCCGTGCGAACTGTATTTATGTGTTTTGTGTGGATCTCAGAACAAACAGCTATTATTTCACTGTACAACATTAACTGACTGGTTTGTATAACTGAGACGGAGTGTGTTTACTGCGCCGTGCGAACTGTATTTATGTGTTTTGTGTGGATCTCAGAACAAACAGCTATTTCACTGTAACAACATTAACTGACTTGTTTGTATAACTGAGACGGAGTGTGTTTACTGCGCCGTGCGAACTGTATTTATGTGTTTTGTGTGGATCTCAGAACAAACAGCTATTATTTCACTGTACAACATTAACTGACTGGTTTGTATAACTGAGACGGAGTGTGTTTACTGCGCCGTGCGAACTGTATTTATGTGTTTTGTGTGGATCTCAGAACAAACAGCTATTATTCACTGTACAACATTAACTGACTTGTTTGTATAACTGAGACGGAGTGTGTTTACTGCGCCGTGCGAACTGTATTTATGTGTTTTGTGTGGATCTCAGAACAAACAGCTATATTTCACTGTACAACATTAACTGACTGTTTGTATAACTGAGACGGAGTGTGTTTACGCGCCGTGCGAACTGTATTTATGTGTTTTGTGTGGATCTCAGAACAAACAGCTATTATTTCACTGTACAGCATTAACTGACTGGTTTGTATAACTGAGACGAGTGTGTTTACTGCGCCGTGCGAACTGTATTTATGTGTTTTGTGTGGATCTCAAACAAACAGCTATTATTTCACTGTACAACATAACTGACTGGTTGTATAACTGAGACGGAGTGTGTTTACTGCGCCGTGCGAACTGTATTTATGTTTTGTGTGGATCTCAGAACAAACAGCGATTATTTCACTGTACAGCATTAACTGACTGGTTTGTATAACTGAGACGGAGTGTGTTTACTGCGCCGTGCGAACTGTATTTATGTGTTTTGTGTGGATCTCAGAACAAACAGCTATTATTCACTGTACAACATTAACTGACTGTTTGTATAACTGCCGGAGTATTCATCTCTATAGGGCTCTGACGGTGGTGTATGCCGTATTGAAGTAATCTTGTTTCTCTGGACTTTTTCCATCGTCTAATTCGTTAAAAATTATAAGAAGTACAAAGTCCAAAGCAAGAATTCACTGAGGCGGAATATGTTTACTGCGCGGTACGAACTCAATATTTAAGTATAATCCAAGTTAGTATTAGTCTTTAAAGGGATAATGTGACAATAAACAACTGATCGATGCTTTCTTCAAGCGCTTTGTACGTAACGCCGGACCGCGCACTACATCGGTAAATCCTTTCCGGGATGCAGTGTTGCAGTTCGCCTGTGTTTCTGCACGATTGGTATTCCTTGCAACGCATCAGATGCCAGCGCTTCAACAAATAACCTAAACTTTGCGCCGTTCCCTTGAGAATTGAAAGTAACGTGGAATTATTTATGAATCAGATCAACAGAAGAAGGGAGTGTTCGGTACTGGATCTGTCGTGCGTGCAGAATTATATTTGGCATTTCTTATGTAATTTGTAGGGTAAGGTAATGATGCTTCTCTGCTTAATGTTTATTTGCTTATTCATTGATTTATTTATTTTATGACGTCAGTAACTCATAAAAAATAATAATTTCTTCGGACTGTAACATTATTAGTCGGAACGAGAAAGTTAGAATTACGAGTATAAATAAATTAAAAAGCAGCGAAATAAGGTTTTATGGATATGTTTTAAGACTACATAGTGATAGGATAAAAAGGAAGGTTCCGAATATGAAAAGAATGTGAGGACTTCGAAGAGGAAGGCCGAGATGGAGATGGGAACAAGGAAAGATGTTTAAGACACAAGTTAGGAATTATCTGTGTGGCGTAACACTTCAAACGCTTTCGCTCGGATATTGTCCACATTATTCCTATTGTCCGCATTATTCCTACTTCCCCATTACTCCTATTTTCCCCATTATTTCTGTTTTCCCCATTATTCATATTATCCCCAATATTCCTATTGTCCACATAATTCCCATTGTCCGCATTATTCCTATTGTCCGCATTATTTCTACTTCCCCATTACTCCTATTTTCCCCATTATTTCCCATTATTCATATTATCCCCAATATTTCTATTGTCCACATAATTCCATTGTCGCATTATTTATTGTACACATTCTTTTTGTTCATATTATTCTTATTGTCAACATTATTCTTTTTGTCCATATTATTCCTATTATCCGCATTATTCCTACTTTCCCCATTATTTCTATCTTTTCCCCATTACTCATATTGTCCCCATTATTCCTATTTTCCACATAATTTCCATTGTCCCCAATATTCTTATTGTACACATTATTCTTTTTGTCCGTATATTCCTATTGTCCACATTATTCCTATGTCCACATTATTCCTATGTCTACATTATTCCTATTGTCCACATTATTCCTGAATACTTCCCGTGCAGCCCTAAAGTAAGCGCTACTTTTCTAGTTTTTGAGTGGAATGATGTTTTTCGATCATTGTATTTCCGGCCTCCCTGATTGTGCTTCATCGCCTGTTCTTCTCTTGCAAATGGCGAGATATCTGTTGCCTGTACTTAACTCTTGAAAGGCGAAATGTTTAGAGTGTGCAGTTTTTCTTAGGCAGTTTGTGTCCATGATAAACACCAGTTACTTGACCGTACAATGGTCTTCATGTGACGTGTTCTTTGTGTTTGTCCAAGGTCGACCAAATTCGGAATGTGTGGACAAATTTTAGTAAAAATTCCGAATATGAAATTTCACGAAAAATCTGCGATGGGATCCGCCCTCATACATGCGGAAAGACAGACGGGCATGACGAGGCTTCTCGAACTCGCCGAAGAAGGGAAATATTGGGAAGGAACTGAGTAGAGAAGGTCCGGTGAGAGTCAGTTTTGATGCAGCTGTTTGGTAGAAGGTCCCCATAAAGTGGAAACCTCCGAGGAAGAAGGAAAGTCTTCTGAGAATAATGAATCACAAATGTAGACGGACGCGGTGCCAGCCTCGGTGAATACGTTATACCCTGGACGTCCTAGGTGAACTAAACCAAGCCACGATAAAACTCTGATACCTGAGCCCGGATATTCCTAACGCGAAGCGTGTTTGTTATTCGCCCTTGTCTCGACGTATGACGCCGTGAAAGCGTCTGACATGGAAGTAAAGTTTAACGTATTCTAGACATCAACACTGGATAAAGGTGAGTGACGAGCTTCACGCTCCGGACAATTTACCACCTCGAGATATTTCCTGGTACCACTTTCCCTGTGTCCAATCGACCCCTCTGTCTTCGGTGTCCTAGTCAATCACTTTAACCATTTACGTAGGCAAATAATAACAATAGCAGGGAATAGTGTGAAGTTCCTTCCACATTTCAGTCGTTCTCGAGGCGTTTGTTACGAAAAAATAAGCCGGGTTATCGTAGTCACTTTAGTGAATAGGCCAAGGGCATGGCGACAGAGAGACAAGAAATTTGTATTTTTTCCAAAGAGTTTAGTGCAGCCCCGAGACCCACACAGCCTCTTATACAATAGATACAGGGAGGTCTACCCCGACCTTAAAGGGATTGGGGCGCATCTAGTATCGAAGTTAAGAATGAATGGATTTAAATCTCCACTCAACCCTACACTTTTATGACGAGCTGTACCTTATTTTGCCTTTGGTTACGAAAGAGAAAGACATACTTGTAACAGTCAATCCGAAGACCTTTCCTGGCCACGATCTTTCGCGGGTTTCTACATTTCTTTATTTCTTCCATGAATGTCTCCACGAAAGATGGAAACAGTGACATTAAAATGGGTGATCACGAAAGTTGGAGATCTCGAATATCGAGGATCTGTATAAAGGACACTATCTCGAACTGGGCCGCAATCGATTAGTTCCACATCCTTCCCAAATTATTGTTTATTAAATATCTTATTATTGCACAGTGGGCCGAGATAGCTCAGTCAGTATTGTTACTCGCTACGAGCTGGAAGGTCTGGAGATCGAATCCCGGTGGGGGCGAAATATTTCGCACCCGTCCATCCAGACTGGCCCTTGGCCCCATCCATCCTCGTGTACATTGGGTACCGCGTGTCTTTCCCCGGAGATAAAGCGGCCGAGACGTGGCGTTAGCCATCCACCGTCATGTAGCACCGAGGTTAAAGAAAGAGTACAGCTATACCTTTACTCTCACTCTTCATGACCTGTCATAGCGCGAACTTCATCTTTCTTTATTATTGCACGCTTTCAATCCGAATTCTTGACAGCGCACTTACTTCTAAATGGACCTTATGTTAATAGCATCTGTCGACGTCAACCGTCGTTAAATAACATAGTATTTCCCTTGCGAAATACGTATCTGTCTTCAAAATATACCTCGTCTGACCGTGGCGTCGCATGACATCCATCATCGTGGGGGACAGACGTCATGCTACATGACAGTAGTAACAACGGCACTCCGCATTACAAAAAGCGGTCGGTCTGTCTGTCTGTCTCTGTGACTTCATGCACGTACTGCAGGCTGTGAAACCCGACGCCAAGCACATTCTGCAGTGGGGGTTTGTGTCAGAGAGAAGTTCCTAGCTTACATTCACTTTACGACGTCTCATTTCATATCACAAAACACCTGTCCACCTTTAGGCGTCATAATACTAGACTACAGGCTCTGTTCGCCCGGACACCGAGAGCGTCCAGCGAGCAACCTGCCCAATACGAAACGAGGCTCTTTTTTCGGAGTTAAATAAGACGGGACGTAAATTTTTCAACCTACATACATGTAGTTACAGAGTAAAGGAGGAGAGGAATATCGTACATACAATAAAAAGAAGAAAGGCTAACTGGATTGGTCACATCTTGCGTAGAAACTGCCTTCTGAAACATGTGATTGAAGGAAGTTAGAGGAAGGATAGAAATGAAGGGAAGACGAGGGAGAAGACGTAAGCAGCTACCGGATGACCGTAAGGAAAATAGAAGATGCTGGAATTTGAAAGAGGAAACACTAGATCGCACTGTTTGGAGAACTCGCTTTGGAAGAGGCTACGGACCTGTCGTAAGACAGACTACGAGATGAATGAATACATGTAGTACCGAAGTTACGAAGGCACGCATGTACGCCTTGGCTGCTCTCATGCGTGTTCATGGCACGGTGTTTTTATAACAAACAAAATTCTACCTTTACCCTTCATACTGACAAAAGAAATGTGTCAGGTTTGACGTCCAGCTCTCTCTCATGTTCCACAAACGCCACGTGAAATTTTTATTCACAAGAAACTTTTTTATTGATGATCAGTTTATAATATTCGCTACGCGCTTTGGGGTAGTTAAACCGGTGAAATAGAAGAGCAGACATGGAGTTGGAAACTTCGTGCGTCGCCATCCTCACTATCCATGTGACTCCTTTCCGTGACCTTAATACAGTCGGATTACCGGAACATTTATTTCGGCTGAGTGACTTAATAGTTTTGTGCAACTATCAACTTAACATTATACATCCTTCGTGCAACTGACACACATAAACAAGTTTATCACCAACACATTGCACCAATTCTTGAATACAGACGCACTCCTATATGTTTCGGCTCTATCCATAGCCATCTTCAATGAGTTATTATACAGCTCTGTAATAATTTAAATGCTTAATAATACAAATACTCAAAGACTTATACAGCTTTATTATACAGCTGCATAATAACGCTGTGTACACTTTAAGTATTGATACTCCCTGAAGATGGCTATGGACTGTAGTCAAAACACGTAGGAGTGCTTTGATATTCAAGAATTGGTTCAATTTGTAAGTGATAAGCTTCTTTATACACCTGTAATTGTAATGAGAAATGCTTGCGGAATTTTCACAAGAAATATCGATACCATATTAGTAAGGAGTCTAACAAAATGCGCATGAAGTCACTTTGTATATATTACCATTACATATTATTATTATCTGTTATATGTTTCGGATCTTTCTGGGCCATCATCAGGAAGAAAACAGATACAAGAGACGTATAAAACATTTGTATGTATCGTTATTATAAAATGTTGCTCGCGCATGTGTAAAACAAAGTAGGAAGTACAATATATATGCAGTATGATTATTAGTTAAACTTGAAGAATTAAAATTATTAGTAACGAACGTGTGTACGGTGTGAACATATAAATTTGAAATACAGTATAAAATTTGGATTCAGTCCTTTATTGCATTTCTTCAGTTTAAATATATGAATGCAGGCCGTTGAGTGTCGCATTGCACACACTGTAACTATTCAGTAATCATTTTCTAATGCACGGAAAATAAGAAAATTATTAAGGTCGGAGCCACAGTTTAAGATAGGTGCAAAATTTCAGTTATTCACAGTGATTTTGATAAAGACTCAAATTTTCTTGGATGTAACAACGTGTCTACTTGTCGCATTTCCTTGCGTGTACTGCAAGAAAAAAATTGTTTGCGTGTTGTTCGTTCAGAGCCTTCGTTAGACTTGCTTTGTATGTACCGTCTCACGCGTCTACAATCACCGGCGGCAAAATATGGAAAATTTACTGGCGACAGTAATCAGATTTTGAGTACGAAGGTTGAATGCGTGTAGTGGAGAAGCGGGGCGTCTCCTGCCAACAAACAACGGACGGCCGACCCAGAGGGCATGCGTGGCCCACTATTGCAATAAGTTTACTGTCCTCTGATGTTCAACACCACTGAAGCCAAAAATATTGTCACTGCACACGTTCTATCAGTCTCTTCCAACAGTCGCTTCCATCAGTCTCTTCCATTAGTCAATTCCGTAAGTCTCTTCCATCAGTCAATTCCATAAGTCTCTTCCATCAGCCTCTTCCATCAGTCAATTCCATAAGTCTCTTCCATCAGTCGCTTCCGTCAGTCTCTTCCAACAGTCGCTTCCATCAGTCAATTCCATAAGTCTCTTCCATCAGTTTACTATCCATCAGCCTCTTCCATCAGTCAATTCCATAAGTCTCTTCCATCAGTCGCTTCCGTCAGTCTCTTCCAGCAGTCAATTCCATAAGTCTCTTCCATCAGTCGCTTCCGTCAGTCTCTTCCAGCAGTCACTTCCATCAGTCTCTTCCATCAGTCTCTTCCAACAGTCACTTCCATCAGTCTCTTGCATCAGTCTCATTCCTTCAGTCGCTTCTCATCAGTTTCTTCCATCAGTCGATTCTATCAGTCTCTTCCATCAGTCGCTTCCGTCAGTCTCTTTCAACAGTCACTTCCATCAGTCTCTTCCATCAGTCGATCCCATCAGTCTCTTCCATCAGTCGCTTCCGTCAGTCTCTTCCAACAGTCACTTCCATCAGTCTCTTCCATTTGCCTCTTCCATCAGTCGCTTCCATCAGTCTGTTCCATCAATATCCGAACCATGAAACATACATTATAAAATCTACCTTTTCCTTGATTTTTCAGTTGGTCGATTCTTAAGGGTTTCCACACAAAAATTATATATGCATTTCGGAGAACATGTGCAGATTATCTCGCCGCTCTTCCTTCAGCTACCTTAATAAACCTTCTGTTAGGGTAAAGGTATACATTCATAATAACATTTTACACTTTATATTCCCTATATTCCCAATGTTATTTTAATTATTATTATTTGTATTGCTTTTGTTGGCCATCGCCGCCTTTTGCATTGTCCTCAGCTAAACAGGCGGAGGAAGCCTAATGAGTTGGGCCCGTCAGATTAGTTCAGTCTTATCGGGTTCTGATGAATTTTGATTCCATAGAAGCAGAAAGTTGCTTTGTTTTAAGGTATGCTATTAAAAGCAACAAAAGCACACAAGTGCATTATTCACACTGCATACTTTCGACCACTCCACATGTACGACGTATGCAGTGTCTATAATACACTTGTATACATTTGTTGCTTTTAATAGCATACCTTATTGCTCGATGCACAGTTATGGAGCATTTAAAATTATTTTGGCTTGTTAAGCAATACAGAACTATTTAAGTAACAAGCAAGCTATATAAAGCACAGCCCTTTCTGAGAACCTAACTGTCGTTAATCCCGTCATCTCGCTTTTACGTAACTTCGGTACTCATTGCCGCGTTTAAAAGAACTTGGCACTTGTTCCTATACTAAGCCACAAGAATCCAGACCACGTTAAACTAATAAAGTGTTTTATTTATATATATATTTATTTATTTACTTAAGAATCCAGTCCACACCCTTATATCCCATTTCTTTGAGTTACATTTCAGTATTATTTTTGGGTCCACTCCTAAAACTCCAAAATGTCTCCTTTCATAGAGGAATCGTGACATAAACTTTGTATTTCCCATATTTATAACGTGTGTTACTTTCCCTGTCCATTTCACCATGCTTGAAAAGAAAGGCTATATAATCAGTGCCATATTTCAGGCATTTCCCCGCCGTCCACTCCCACGGAGGCCCATGTTACATGCCACATTAATTCGTGTGTCGTTTGTTGTGGACGAAATTCCGTTAGAACAGAGGATTCTGCAAGTACTTCGGTTTGCTCCCGCCAACTAATGCTCATAATGATGTGTTATCAGGGGCTGGTACAGTACCTTTATTTGGGGCTATAATACATACCGTCTGTCTCAGTACACCTCCTTCCTTCTTTCTCTTCTTTCTTTCTTTCTTTCTTTCTTTCTTTCTTTGTTACTCTGACCTCTTCTACCTACTCGTAGGTGTAGAGGATTATTGTTGCATGTCATCACACTTAAGGACACACACTCGGTAGGACTCCTCTGGACTAGGGATCGGCCCGTTACAGAGACCTCTACCTGACAACACACAACACTCACAAGAGACAGACATCCATGCCCACGGCGGCAATCGAACCCGCAGTCCCAAAAAGCGAGCGGCCGCAGACCCACGCCTTAGACCGCCCGGCCACTGGGATCGGTTCAGAGCACTCCAACTAACACTGAAGGACTATGTAGGCCTGTAATTGGTTACATTGTTTACGTAATAATTGAGTGGTAGAAAGTTGTAAGGAACCGTGTAACAGGGTTAACATTTGTTAATGTGGGAGTGAATAATAGTAGCTGTAGATACACCAGGTTGTGCGAAGTTATTTAAAAAGTACAAGGGGATTGAACAGAACTGACTTTAGTTCCGAATATTTAGAATTGTTGAAATCCGGACTGTAAAAAATGTAAATATTCATTATTAAAGAATACTTCAAATATTTCCACGCTAGTTAAATTCATTCAGTTCTTCTCATTAGCTGCATTACCACGCATGATCTGGCCGAATTTATTCTGCTCGAAACACATAAAAATGCTGTAAACAGCGGAAGGAATTTGCCCACTCCGCATTCTGTATGTAGTTATAAGACGATTATTTGCACATCCAGCTAAATATGAAAGCCTCTCGGGCTTAAACGTGGCATTGAAACACTGTAAATCTCTGTGAGAACTTAATAGGATTTGCTACCGATTACTGCGTTTACAATTGACATATACATATATATATATAGGCTTACAAACAGAAGCGTTATAAATTATCACGTTAATAGAAACGCAGATTACATACCGCCATTTTTTGTGTATTTGTATAAAACAGCGAATAACCACTTATAGACGAGGAATATTTATTCTGTTCTCAAATTAGTTGCCATGTAGTTTGGCATAAATTCAGCGAATTACAAGGAACATGCCCCCATTTTTCGTGGCAGAAAATGAAGGCAAATCATTACTACGCGGCGTCATATACCACAGCACGTCATAGACCACAGCACGTCATATACCACAGCACGTCATATACCACAGCACGTCATAGACCACAGCACGTCATATACCACAGCACGTCATATACCACAGCACGTCATATACCACAGCACGTCATATACCACAACACGTCATAGACCACAGCACGTCATATACCACAGCACGTCATATACCACAGCACGTCATATACCACAGCACGTCATATACCACAGCACTTCATAGACCACAGCACTTCATAGACCACAACACAGCACGTCATATACACCACAGCACGTCATATACCACAGCACGTCATAGACCACAGCACGTATATACCACAGCACGTCATATACCACAGCACGTCATAGACCACAGCACGTCATATACCACAGCACTTCATAGACCACAGCACAGCACGTCATATACCACAGCACGTCATATACCACAGCACGTCATAGACCACAGCACGTCATATACCACAGCAACCAGATCATAGACCACAGCACGTCATAGACCACAGCACGTCATATACCACAGCACGTCATAGACCACAGCACGTCATATACCACAGCACGTCATATACCACAGCACTATCCCATAACCACAGCACTTCATAGACCACAACACAGCACGTCATATACCACAGCACGTCATAGACCACAGCACGTCATATACCACAGCACGTCATATACCACAGCACGTCATATACCACAGCACGTCATATACCACAGCACGTCATATACCACAGCACGTCATATACCACAGCACGTCATATACCACAGCACGTCATATACCACAGCACGTCATATACCACAGCACGTCATATACCACAGCACGTCATAGATCACAGCACGTCATAGACCACAGCACGTCATATACCACAGCACGTCATATACCACAGCACGTCATATACCACAGCACGTCATATACCACAGCACGTCATATACCACAGCACGTCATATACCACAGCACGTCATATACCACAGCACCAGCAAGTCTTTATATACACCAGCATTTAATCCTATTCCCTCATATATATAGGGCCGTGTTATGTTTCAGAATTAGTCTTCTGCATATCACTGAGTGGCCCAGTTTCGATCCACGGTCAGTCTATGCAGGATTTATGTAGAGGATGAAGTGGCACTGGCAGAGTTCTCTCCGAGTACTTTGTTTTCCCCTTTCAGCATCATTCCATCAATCCTGTGTGCTCTTTCATATATCACAGACAATACACGATCTTAGCTATGGAGAGCGTCGTTAAATAAAATGCCACTTCGCTTGCATAGCGGTTGAGCATCACTCTATTACAGTAGACTGCAGTAAGAGACTCTTTTTTGTGCTCAGAATCATAGCCCTGTCCTAAGTATCCTTGCAGTACAAAGGATGGTATGTGCTTGCAATATACTTATTCCTTCTAAAATATTAACCCTTTAAGGACTAAGTTAAAGTACTGTTCTATGCAGTGCTCCACCGATTTCCAAAAGATGACTGGTTTTTTATGGTTTCCAGGCTTCTCCCTCTGTCCTTCTGGGAAGAGCAATATGTAAAGTATGGAGTATGAGTAGAACGATACTGACAGGGGAAACACGAAATAGTCAGAGAAAAACCTGTCCGGATGCTACTTTGTCCACTACAAACCTCACGTGGACAGACCTGAGGTCGAACCCGGTCCTCCGCGGTGGGAGGTTGGCGGCGAACCTCCTGAGCCATGTCACAGCCTGTAAAGACTAACACTAACCTGAATTTTATTTAAAGTCAGCTCGTACCGCGCAGTAAAATCAATCCGTCTTGTTTATAAAAACAAATCAGTTAATACTGTATGGGGCAATAATCGCTTTTCTTTCTGAGATCCATACAAAATACACAAACACATTGTGTTAACACAGCAGAGAAAGTTTAAGTGTTGTGCTTAACAATACATATAGTACCCATTAGGATTTAAAGAATTAATTGTGTGGTGGACACCCTGACAGTTGCTGATGAGGCATTGAAGAGACTACTGAAAAACTGACGCCGTGTCTTGCAGGCAGCCTTGGACTGAGGCGGAAATTGCTTACTGTTGACACGTACTGCAAGGTGGCAACATTGTGGCGTTATTATTAGCATTATTATCGTACTAGCTTTATTTGGAGACTAGCTCGCTGTTCGAGATTTGTCTGTTAAGGGACAGACTTGCTAGTACTGACACATGGTGTAGAAAATTGCAGCAATGAAGAGCAGTGAAATGTAAACTGGGATCTTGGAAATGCAGTAGCAACATCTACTGGAAGAAACTCATAGCCAGTCTCTAGATAGCAATAACGTTCAGACCGTACTGTTATACTATCAAGTTTTAGTATCTTGGATCTGTAGCGGTCTTCGCAGCGCGTTTCAAGGGGATAGTGTGGGCATTCAGTGAAACTGTAATTACAGACCTTGCCTTAGGAGCTGCTGTGTTGAAGAGAGGATTACAGCGAAATAAGTACAGGGTGACCAATTATGATGGCGATAACCACAAGTTATGTGTCGAAATTTCAACAGCCTCTGTGCTAGTATGCTCCATAATTTCCTTCCATATTATATTCGAACTTTCAGTGTTGCGGGGCTGGGATAGCGACTCGCTACGGGCTGGACGGTCTGGGGATCGAATGCCGGTGGGAGTAAGATTTTCCGCACCCGTCCAGACCGGCCCATCCTCCTGTACAATGAGTACCGGGTCTTTTTTCCGGGGTAAAGCGGCCGAGGCGTGGTGTTGACCACCCACCCCCATCTAGCGCCGAGGTTAGAGAAAGGGTAGAGCTATACCTGTCCTCTCTCTCTGGGCCTTCATGGCCTGTTCTAGGGTGAACTTTATTTACCTTTACCTTTCAGTGTTCCTTTATGACTGGATCTAAACTTATGTACCACCAGAAACGCACAGGACGTTTCTGTAAAATTTCCATTAATCTTTGCAGGCTGTAAATAAAAGCGATCCTCGCCGCCACTCTGTGACGTCCCTCTTAACAACATGCTCCCATCTTCCTGTAGGCTTTGCCAGGGGTTATTCTTTCTCCGAAACGTCCTCCAATTACTTTTCTGATGTTACCAGAATCATCCATCCGTACTGCGTGGTCAGCCCACTGTAGCCTCTTCATCCACGTTATATAAATTTAGAAATTGACAGCGTCATTAAATATAACACTTTCTGTCTCTCTCTCTCTTCTCTCTCTCTCTCTCTCTCTCTCTCTATAGCGATACATGGCAGTAAACGCCTTGAATGGCGTCGCCTCTGCCATTGCCAAAAGGTATACCTTGTCTTGTGACTACAGCTACGACTTTTTTAAACAAGTAATGTCGTACATTTTTAGCAATTATCGTGCTATTATTTTATACAGCAAGCCGTGTAATTACATCCTGTTTGAATTAAAATGTTCCGTCGTCTGTATGCAAATTTATGAGCAAGTTTAATGGATTCTTAAGCAGAGATACTGCGGGTGATGCACAAGAAGGCGTCGAGACAAACTGAACTAACACGGGTATTGCTTTTGTAATCTAGATGGAAGGTCGCGAGGAGGTGAACTTTGTGAGGATAACGGCTTGGCTGGTTCGGGTAAGAAGGAACATCAGCTGCGCTATTAAAGGCTGACTAAATAAAGCCAGTCGACTATTAAAACAAAGCAACAAGAGTTCTGTGGCATTTGAAACTCCAAAATCTGACGTTGCCAGGACCACAGCCCAACATTTCACACGGTCTTCATCCAATTTCTGTCCACTTTTTATTTCTAAAGTATATTCCTACCAAAGATCTGCCTTGATTGTACCATTGACAATTTTGCTGGCTCTTTCAGCTGTCTGGGGGCACGCAGTGGCGCAGTTGGTTGAGGCACTGCGCTACAAACCGGAAGGTCGCGGGTTTGATTCACGTTGGGGTCTTTGGGATTTTTCATTGACTTAAACCTTCCGGCCGCACTATGGCCCTGGGGTTGACTCAGCCTCTAACAGAAATGAGTACCAGGGATATCTCTCGGGGGTAAAGGTGGCCGGTGCGTAGGGCTGAGAACCTTACCACCTTCATGTGCCGATTGTCTAAAAACCTTGGAGCCTCAACCTCCTGGAAATCTCAGAGACTGTCCAGGCCTGTAATGGGATTGCTTTACCTTTACCTTTATCGTGAATGAGGAATATAACAACAATGAAGAACACATATTGAATCTGCTGCAGTGAACCCCCCCCCCCCCCACCACCTCTTGTTGTTAGCTTTGTGATTTCTTTGTAACTAGACTAAAAGGAAGGGTAATATTAAGGCTGGGAAAGTGTGGGCTAGATTTATCTGATTCAGGATAGGGACTAGTGGTGTGATTTTGTGAAAACTGTAATGAACATTGGAGTTTCATAAAGTTCGGTGAATTTCTTCTATAGCTGATTATCCATTACCTTCTCAAAACACTAATCTGGTCCATAGAGTAAGGCAGCTTGTTGATGTGTTAGTTTGTAGGCAAGGATTCACCAGGACACGTGTGTACAAAATCAAAGCAGGTTCCAGCTACATGCTTATCGTATCACGCAGGTCACACAGATGGCGGTCTCATTTGTCATTTTCCGCTTACTCTTGACGTGGGGGTTGTTAAGGGCCGGACATTTGTCCCTACTTCGGACACTTGAGGAGTTGAGCTCGCAGCATATCTAGCAGGCTGTAATGAAGAACATGTTTCCTTACGGGACTCTCCGTCTTAAAGCTGTGACTTGCTGCGGTCATTACCCAGAGGATATTAGTGTCACGTGTCAGCACGTGCCGAGGAAGATCAACAGACCAACGACACACTGTGGGTATTAATAACTCTTCCCCCCTCTGGGCGACAAATTAACCGTCTCCATGCTTATTTTGTTCAAAAAAAATTATACACTTTCGTGTTTGTGTATTGTAGACACAAATCTGTTGCCGCAGGTATGATATATGAGGTTTCGACGTCGTACAAGAGAAATGTGAGAATGTGAGAATATCATATCTCATGCTAGAGAGGTTTTGGTGAAACGTTCTCAAAGTTACATAAGGAAAAACAATCCCATTACAGGCCTGTACAGGCCCTTAGCGCTCCAGGCGCCCAGATTTCTAGACAATCGGCACATGAAGGTGGTAAGGTTGTCGGCCCTACGCACCGGCCGCCTTTACCCCCCAGGAAATATTCCCGGTACTCATTTCTGTTAGAGGCTGAGTCGACCCCAGGGCCATAGTGCGACCGAAACGATTATGTCAGTGAAAATTCCAGTGACACCATCTGGAATCGAACCCGCGACGTTCCGGTTTGTAGCGCAGTGCCTCAACCAACTGCGCCACCGCGTGCCCCCTCAAAGTTACATGCACGGGTAGAAAAGGGAGTCTATGTGCTTTGTTTCCAGTCATATTTGTTTTAGCACAAAATTGGACTAGCTTCGCATTAAAGTCTTTTGATCACAATATATTTTGCTTTATGCCAACAAACAAGCCACATATTACATATGCTTTGTGCCACAAGTCGTGGCATTTCCTTTGAAATTATATTCCTTCTTTTGGGTCGGATTCACGCAGACGGACGAGTTCATATGGCAGAAAGATGTGCAGAGAGGTGAAGCAGGTCACTTGGCTGCTTGGCTCTGTGTAGATCAAATGGTCTTCTAACCGTTATACAGGGTGATTTAGGAGGAATGGTCAATATTTGTGGAGGTGATAATATCGGTCTTTGTGAGAAATAAAAGTTCATATGAACATGTGTCTAATTCTGAATGGTTACCGAGATAGCGCTGTTTGAATCTACAAATACAAAGCATTGTGAATGGTAATAAAGAAAGATAAAGTACGCACTGTTCATTTTACTCTAATTTTAATTTAACGTTTAAATGATAAATTTGTTACACATAAATGAGAAATTTTGTTTACAGTTTACAATAAATGTTCCAAAATCACACCGTCAACTTCAGTGCACTTTGAAACTCGTGTGCGAAGATCGCGTGTTTTTCGTCTGAGTTGATCTTCACGTTTCTTTATTCAGGCGGCAGCATTCAAAATGCGAGCGAGCAGTTCGTCTGGTTTAGCCACTTTTCTTTTGTAAACTTCCCTCTTCTTCCAGCTCCACAAGCAAAAATGTAACGGATTTAGGTCTGGAGATTCAAACAGCTCTATCTCAGTAATCATTCAGAATTAGACACGTGTTCATATGAACTGTCTTTCTCACAATGACAGATACTGTCCCCTCTCACGATATTGACCTCTCCTCCTGAATCACCCTGTATTGTAATTTCAAGCACAGGACTCTTACTGCCCGCATATATATAGTTCCCTTCCTTTCATTGTTTGCATCACATTCTCTTTCTGTCTTGCGCGCATAGAGATGCCCCAACCCCTGGTACGAGGTATATGTACACTTCACATTTCTGTTCAGAAATGTAGTTTAAAAATAGGTATTGTTATAAAATTAGGAATTTATTGCGGTGCTTAAGTAGCAACTGATAATCATGTTGGACTGAACGGCAGCTGGGTAAACTGTAGAGTGAGCCTTACTGAATTCCATAAGACTATGCTCCGTTAATACAAGGGAACGTTAATAAATAACGTGTTTTAGGTGTTTAAAGTAAGCATGTGTGATGCAGATGTGACTTAAAATAACTGGAGGTTGATAAACAGTATTATAGAAACATAATTGACAATGAAATATATAAAACTGTAGCAAGATCAGACTTTACACACTGGTACCCGATTTTGTCACTTGATAAAGAGACAGTAATGTTAAGTGTCAGTGTATGTGCAAGTGCAGATGCCGTGCCGCAATGTTAATAGTAATGAGGAATATACTGCGAGAAGCTTGCACATTCTAAAACAAATGTGTTACCAATAAATATCGAAATATTCGATAAGAGAGCCAGAAGGCTTACAATTTATGTAAGTTGAACTTTCGAATGCCCTCTTCCAGAGGAGTCCTACCGAGTGTGGTGTGTCAAAAAAGTGTGATCGTGAAGCCTCGAAAAATGAGGCGGCCTAGGCCCCCAAGGGGCTGTCGAGGCATTGAAAAAAAAACTTTGAATGCGGAATTTAATTATAACCTAAGACTCAGTCCGTACCGCGCTGTGAACATAATACGCCAAACAAACCAATCAGTTAATTCTGTACAGTGAAATAATCGCTGTTTGTTCTCAGATCCACGCAAAACACATAAATACACTGTGTGGGCAGAACGTAGAATTGGTGAATGTTTTTTTTTGTGGTATTACATTTCAATGCCACTGACTGAATTACATTTAAAGCCTCACCTCGTACCGCGCAGTAAACACACTCCATCTCGGTTTATACAAACCAATCAGTTAATGCTGTATAGTGAAATAATCTCTGTTTGTTCTGAGATCCATACAAAACACATAAATACAGCTCGTACCGCGCAGTAAACACACTCCATCTCGGTTATACAAACCAATCAGTTAATGCTGTACAGTGAAATAATCTCTGTTTGTTCTGAGATCCATACAAAACACATGAACAAGCAAGCCTACATTGTGCTCTAAAATGCAAAGCTCTCTAACATTACACCGTATGGTAATGTAGTAGCGCTGGGCTTTAGAGAGTTGGACATCGAGTATATATGCATATGTGTAACTGCGGAGAAATTTTTGTACAGTCTTATACAAAGGAAGAACCGCCAAGGAAAAATTAATGGCAGAAAATACGGACGTAGTTAAACCCTACAGTTGAGTCAAGCTCTTATATGGGCATGCTGCAGGCGCACCTCCGTCTTGCGTAGAGCTCTACAGCCCTGTCTGTGTGTGATATTGTGGACTTGTATTCGTATGGTAAGCGTTTCGGTTCGAAAGGATATTAGCTATAGGACTACCCCTACTGGAAATTTTATTCGGCTTGACCCCTTACTCACGCATGAACCCTTTGTGAGACACTACGCTTTTTACAGAAACAGTGTAAAATGAATTTCTTTATGGAGTCTGTGAAACTACCCCATTCACTTTCGTGGTTATTTGTTTCAGATTCAATTAACAAATAATAAATACTAAATACACAAATTAATTTGTATTTCATTATACGTAGCAGGGGTTCTTGCCCTGGGGAAAGCGGCCGGAGCGCGAAGCTTACCACTCACTTCTATATAGTGCCAAATTTGAGAAATAGTGAAGCTCATCCTCATTTCCCCATAGGCTTCATGGCGTGTGCTGGGACGACTTTGCCTTATTTTATCGAGATGTAAAATGGAACTTGTAGATTTGGGGGGGGGGGGTTCTGTATTGTACGTTTTGAACTGACTATGCAATAAGAGCTCTTGCTAATAACATGTAGATGTCAGATAACAGTTTTTTCTAAAGTGCTGTAATCGAATTCTAACCGATCCTGGTGTTTACCAACAATATCAAATTTAATTTAAATCCGTTGAATATTAATGGGGGCGAATGGCACTGATTGATAGACACTAGTTATTATCCAAAATACGTTTCTTTTATGCGTTACATGTATAAATTTCCTTTAACATTTGACACATGTGTATAATTCAATCAGGATGGAATTATTTTGGTTTAGCTGCGCATTGTTTGATAAATTTTTCCCAGGATGTTTGATCTTATGAAGCTTGTGTGCTGATTGTTTTATCAAATTGAATTCGTGAGGTAGCTGTGTTGACAGCTGTTCCTGGGATAATAAGTTTTGGTATTTAGAATCGTATTTATTGTTTGTATTCTGTAAGATGTCTGTTGAGATGGGGTTGATTATTTTTTCTGTTGTATTGGAGAAAATTACCAGAAGTGGTCGTATTTCTTTTTTAGGGGGGTTACAAAGTGCCAAAAATATCAGTCAAATTGGAAACAAAATTAAAACAGGAAGCAATAACACGGGTACGTAAAACATTGTAAAGTACAGACGTGGGACTTCCAAGAAGCAGATGGAAAAACCACTCTAACGCTTCTCAACATAGGCAAGACCTTGCATCCATTGGTCGAGTTGGAACAAGGAGAGGGGTCAGAGGAAGACAAAGTACGTAAAAAGGAAGAAAAAAAAAGGATTCTTTGTTCTTCTAATTTCATTGTGTATGTTACTGTTAAACCTCGAATGGGGGAATTAAATATTTTAAAACGTTCTACAGAAAAAAGCAGTCTCTAGGAAGTGTAACAAAGAGGATGAAGTGATAAATTGGTGTTAAAGGAATGAAGAAGACGTGATTGCTGTAGTCTGCGGGATTTGTAAAAGACAGAGTGCCAGTAATTTGGAATTCAGAAAGGCGAAGGAGCTAGAAGAATATCCTGCAAGACTCAGACGTGATTGGAGGAACATTGGTGTTTTAATGACTACAAGCAGACAAGCAAACCGGCCGTTCGTAAATGAGAAGGGAACACAGCGAGGCGTTTTTCTCATACAGACTTTTGTTACAAAGCCCACAACAAAATGAAATAAGCTTGGGGGGAGTGTGGGAAGAACGTTTAACGGTGTTTGTAAATGTAAGGCCTGCTTAATGCTGTTAATCCACCGTGTTTATACTAGCCATTTAGAAAACACAATTTGGCTCAAGTGGGATTTTTTTTTCCCAATGGCTAGACAGCCCCTTGGGGGCCTATGCCGCCTCATTTTTCGAGGCTTCACGATCACACACATTTAGACACACCACACTCGGTAGGACTCCTCTGGACGAGTGACCAGCTCGTCGCAGAGACCTCTACCTGACATCACACAACGCTCACAAGAGACAGACATCCATGCCCCCGGTGGGATTCGAACCCACAATCCTAGTAAGCGAGCGGCCGTAGACCCACGCCTTAGACCGCGCAGCCACTGGGATCGGCTCAAATGGGATTGCTTATAATTTTTATTTGGGAGACGCCCGGTATTGAAACTCGGTAGAGACACCGACTATTCCTGACTGAGATTTTTCGTGTTTTTTCTCAGTCCGCCCTGCCAATGCAAGGTATAGAAAGCCTACCTTGAAGTAGGCCACGACGGCTTCCTTCCACGCCCCTCTCAGTTCAGTATTCACTGTCAGCCCATTTGTAGACGCTGTATATTCTGAGATACTGACAGCATCGTTAAATGATCTATGATTATTCTAAATAAAATAGATAGCTTTCAAAACAGGTAACTTGTAATAGAACTCAAAGTGGTCATTAACTAGTAACAGTTTATTGGTTTCGGTTTTGGGATCTGCAGTTATAAGCCCACCACTCCTGTTAAGGTACTCGTCCGGTAGAGGCGCTGCAGCTACACAGTGGAGGGACATGTTATGAGGGAGAGACTAGACTGACGTCTAACCTAAGCCCCTCTCGCGGTGGGGTCATAACAGAAAAGTTCCCAGTTTAGTAACGTTAGTAAGAAATGAATTAAAGTGACTTAATTAACCATTTAAAGCCCAGTGGTTACTGTATGTACCGCCACAATTTAACACTGCAAACTCTGCATTTTGTCCACACAGTGTATTTATGTCCCATACGTTTCTTGCGTTAAACAGTCATCCCTCCCACCCTCCTTTTAAATGGGTACTGGGGCCCTTTCCTGCAGGTAAAGCGGTCGGGGCGTGAATTTGACAACTCACATCCTTCTAATATCGTGGTGAATAAGTGGAGCTACGCCCCTGATCCAATATGTATATCTTCATAGCCTGGACAGGGTTACCTTTGACATAGTTAATTTGGCTGTACAACGTGCAAGGATTGGTCTTTCGTATGGCAGTACATTGTGTTTTGTGAGATACGAACGACAGCCGTAAATATGGTGTAGATAAGTTTTATTTTTCAAACGATTCAGTATTTCGCAGTTTTTTAATATATACCGCCCGTGCTCAGTTTACAGAAATTTGTTTATTGTAGAAGATGAAAGCTGTAAATATTTATTTATTTATGGTTCGCTTAACGATACTCTCAGTATCTCAAATTTTGTGACGTCGAATGTTTGGATAATTAATGAAGGATGAATTTTTTTCCTATGGCTCGACAGCCCTATATGGGCCTGGGCCTCCTCGTTTCGTCGAGGTTTCATGATCACACATTTGAGACACACCACAGTCGGTAGGACTCCTCTGGACGAGGGACCAGCCCGTCGCAGAGACCTCTACCTGACAACACACAACACTCACAAGAGACAGACATCCATGCCCCCGGTGGGATTCAAACCCACGATCCCAGTAAGCGAGCGGCCGAAGACCCACGCCTTAGACCGCACGGCTACTGGGATCGGCAATGAAGAATTAAAATAAAAAGTATATAGAAGAAACAGAACGTGAGGTAATGGGAGATACTCTGCCACCATCTACCCGGAAAGACTGAAGGAAACCAAGGAGATCCTCGGTCAGTTTGACCGCTGTCAACCGGGGACTTGAACAGAACAGTAAGCAAGAATACTAATAGCCACTGTGTCAGACTTGCAAATGGGCAGACTGACGCAAATTCAACTGAACTATCCTTAACTTTCTGTTCACCGTGCATTATGGCAATAGATAACTTTCATCAACCAACAACTGCACTAATTAAAATTTATTTAACACTTTAAGATTGCCCTACATATGTTTCGGTCACGAAGTGACCATCATCAGGGTCGTCGTACGCACGTGTGTGCACTTCACTTCACGCTGTCCACTGTTTACTATATTATGCGTTGAGGGTTTTTTTGTACACTACTCCACGATAGTGGGTACCAATGATTTTGTATTACGATCGTAGATCGATGTGGTATTTGTGTTCATTTGTATGAATGTTTAAAATTGATGCCTTCCACTTGGTTGTGTATGTTACACACGTGTCCACTATCAGGAATGTCTATTTGTATGTTTGTTGAGCACTGTCCACTGTTTTAACGATGTTTTTGAGAGTTTTTTTGCGCTGCACTACTATAGTGGGAGACGTGGTGTCTATCCGGATGGTGCGTCGGTGAGCTGGGTGATGTCCATTATTGTTATATACTATGTGAGTGTCTATCGATGAAACTCGGCACCAAGGATCTTGTGTACACTGTAGTTTGTAGGGTATGGCCTCGGTTTTCTCTTGGGAGTGTCCTATCCTTATATTAACTGGTTGGAGAAAGAATCTTTTCAGAGTGAACCACACCGCACTGTTTTTGTGCTGTTTACGGTAGGGTTGAGATGCACTGCCCTCTACCGAGACTGACGTCAAAGTAACCGTCTCTGTCCCTTTCACCTAGTATCTAGTTCAGACGTCACGACCTTTTGTAAAGTTCCACCCCCCAACTTTACATAACAGGTACTCGACTAATTGTCCCACTGGTACATAATGGAGATGACACTTCAACTGGCTCTCTGAGCAACTTCGTGGGACATAATGATGTTGAATTAAGTTACAGACCGACTGATGCACACTAAAACCACTTTTTGTGTAGCTTTATTATTAAAATTGTTAAAATTATACCCCAACACGTGTTTCGATCCTAGGATCATCGTCAGGGTTTTTTTTTTGGTTGAAAGCTACAGTCACTTCATAGACATGATTTTAAATATTCTAACGGCACTTTAAAACTTATATATTATAAGTTAAAGTCTTGTAAAAAGACTCGTTAAAGGTTGTAAAATTGTAAAAGTACTGTAGATAGTAGATTGCGGAAGTGCTGGCGTGTGGGATCGTGGTATTAAAGGCTGTAAAATAAACGATTTTGTTAAGTGACTGTAGCTTTCAACAAAAAACCCCCTGACGATGATCCTAGGATCGAAACACATGTTGGGGTATAATTTTAACAATTTTAATAATAAAGCTACATAAAAAGTGGTTTTAGTGTGCATCAGTTGGTCTGTAACTTGATTTAATATGACGAAGATGCACGGTGTCAACAGTGTGAAATAATGATGTTGCTTGCTGTCCGGAATATTCCTTCTATACCAGCCTCCTATTCATCGAATTGCCAGGGCTCTTTCCCAAGTAAAGCGGCCGGAACGTGAAGCTGACCACTGACCCTCATCTAGTGCAGCACTATACTCCCCACCACATATATTTAAGGCATGGTACTTAACAAACACACGGATAATTTAACTTTAGTTTTTGCTCATTTTTTCCTTTACTGCTGCCTTCAGTTTGTTCCTTCTGACTTTCTTTCCTTGTTCCTGTTCCGATGTGATAAATTTGAACGACACTCAAACTAGTAGCTTATGTGCTAATAGCTCTGCTACAATTACGCAACATTAGTTAACATAATTTTTTTCTAGAACTTGGAAAGATAACTTAAGGAAGGTAGCCGTGTAATTTTCTTACATGTATACTGACATTCTTAGATATATACTGACATTCTTAGATATATACTGACATTCTTAGATATATACCAAACTTGTTAGATATAATAACTGTAAATATCTTAGATATATACTGAAATTCTTAGATATATACTGACATTTCACTATTAGATATAATACTGACATTCTTAGATATATACCAAACTTCTTAGATATATACCGAAATTCTTAGATATATACTGAAATTCTTAAATATATACTGAAATTCTTAGATATATACTGACATTCTTAGATATATATACTGACATTCTTAGATATATACCAAACTTCTTAGATATATACTGAAATTCTTAGATATATACTGAAATTCTTAGATATATACTGACATTCTTAGATATATACTGACATTCTTAGATATATACAGACATTCTTAGATATATACCAAACTTCTAGATATATACTGAAATTCTAGATATATACTGACATTCTTAGATATATACCGACATTTCGGACGAACCTGCTAGATCCATCATCAGGATAGGTTTATGCTTAATGCCACCTCTCTCCTCTCCGCCATTGCTTTATAGAGAATATCTCGTGCTTTACGGCAAACTGCGTGATTTTACGAGTTGCCCAACCTCTCAGACCGAGCCTTCGCTTTCATTTCTTCCAACTTCAGAGCCGCTTCCAGCTATAAGAGGTCATTACCACTACTATACTCCGTAGATTATGGGCCTAACGCAGTTATGGCTACTCCTTTCGGCCGAGGAATCTCAGTTAAACGAAAAGGAGTATAAACTCATAGCCCTTCAATTACATGCACATCACTGACTTCAAGCTTCCTGTGAGATTCATTCCTAAGCTTGAACCTATTTGTGACCTTTGCACCGTGTGAGCGAGCACTGGGTTCTAGATGAGGTGAAAGTTAAGTTCACCCTAGAACAGGCTATGAAGGCCCAGAGGGGAGTAGAAGTATAGCTCTACTCTTTCTTTAACCTCGGCACTAGATGGGGGTGGATGATCAACGCCACGCCTTGGCCGCTTTACCCCCGGGATTGACCCGGTACCCATTGTACAGGAGGCTGGGTGGGCCCCAGGGCCGGTCTGGACGGGTGCTGAAAATCTCGCCCTCACCGGGATTCGATCCCCGGACAGTCCAGCTCGTATCGAGTCCGGTGAAATTGATGCCTTCATCTAACTAACTAACTAACTGACTAACTCCATGGAGCAGAGTCCTTCTTGAAAAGCTAATCGTTCCTCAGCTAGTCAAGAAATTTCCCACATTCTGTGGAACCCAATGTTTCGTAACCGTGCTCACAACAGCTCGTATCCTGAGCCATATCAATCCAGTCCACGCCCTCGCAAAGTATTTATGTAGATTCATTTTAGTATTATTCTCCAACCTACGCCTAGGTCTTCCAAGTGGTTCTTCTTTAGGGTTCGAAGTGATTAGGGGGAGAGTAGAAATCAGTTTATAGCCGATAGTGGCCGATCTAGTCGGTCCTGGTATCGAACCCCTGCTGTGATTTATGAACAGATATTAGCCTAAGGGTTTTAAAATTGGTTTCGTCTCTCTTAGCGCACCCGCTCTGGTAAAAAACAAGTTTGTCCTTTGTCAAATGTCGCAGTCTTCGTCTTTTGTGCGTATTTACAATTTCAATGTGCGAGTGTGTGCGTATTTACGCACTTTTTTGCACTCTTTAACCAGTACAGAATGTATACTTGTTCTCTGTTGGTTCAGACTTTGCGCAGGGCATCGTGTCTTATCTTACTGAGGGTTTGCCATGACTGCGGCTTAGCTGTTAGACACTTTAACGGTCGCAAACTTGACCGATGCCCAGTTTAAGCCGCTTATATGCCACATGTTGTTCTTAGCCTTGTCCAGTGTTGCGAACATTTTCATCATCATGGTTTAGTATGGCTTCTGCTTGATGGCTGAATAATTTTTGCGATAAAATTATACGCATACGCGATTTCGAAAGCCACGTGAAAATTGTGAGTCGTTGTGTGCCTTGAAAAGGTTTTAGTGGTGCGGAAAGTCTTGTTTTGGGAGCAGTGCAGTCAGTGTCAAAATATGGATGCCGCAAATTTCCAGGTGGGGCAGGTGTAAATAATTTTAGACTTAATGAGTGGTTTATATTTGGCTAATTTTATGTTAGCGCCTAACCATTCAATGCCGGTTGTCCTTCTGGGATGTTACAGTAAGGTGTTCCGAAATATCGGTTACTGTGTGCCAGTGGTCATGTTGTCACATGACAGAAGACTTTAATTTTCGCCTTTAAACATCTTTTTCAATACAGCCCTCAAAATCAACAAAATTATGGTAATATGAGCCATTTTAGCATAATCAACGTTTACTATAATTTTTGAAATTGGAAATTTCGTTTTGATTCTGATATTAAAATTTGTGTTAAGTGCTTTGTGCGAGGAACCACTGAATTATCACTAGCCAACAGACAGGGAAAATGAGGCGGCCTAGGCCCCCAAGGGGCTGTCGAGCCATTGAAAAAAAAACAGACAGGGAAGGAAACCCTAGAACTTTCAGAGTTTGTTAAAGTAAAAAATTCTAAACATTATTGTTCAGGCATATTGTTGCTGAATATTCCGATATATCCAGCTCAACAATTTTTGGAGAGGTTAAGATGATTTCGAGCTTTTTGAGTACTTGATACACAGTAATTTTCAAATAATTCCTTCACATTTAAACTCATTTCAATCATTTGTGTCTAAAAGACAAAGGAAACAGAGAATAAATTTCCCTCCAGCTTACGGCGATGTTTGTGACTAACACCGACTTTCGTCTGGGATGTGAACTGCGTCACAGAGTGACGGTTCCTGGGGTTACGAGACGCCATAGTGATTCAATGTGCAATGTCAAATATCCAATTTCGACCCTTGAAGATGGACACAATACTTTCTCACAAAACATCGGGCACCAATGACACAGAAATTTGGCGCCATAACGAGACCGAAAACGCACCGCTGCTAAAGCCTAAAATCTCACAGGAATTCTGTCGTCTTGGATCAGACGCAATGTAGTCTGATACAATATTATCAAAGTTTCGGAGGGATTTTCTGACTCTAACTTCATGTAGAACGTCTTCGATCTTGAAGATGGATCTAAACTGAAAATGGAGGCAGTTGGTACCTATCTAGCCAAATCACATGACGTCACATCCCAGAAGACAGTAATTTTTACTGTAGCCTACGTTCATCTCTCCCGGTCTCATATACTGATATACACCGCTGTAAACAGTTTCCGTTAAACGCAAGTGCTGTACGACAAGTAATATTCGAAGGATAAGCTATTGTCCCAACATTTGCCTTTTCAAAGAGTAACGGAGAGCGGAGAGTTTATGGCGCATAGAGAGTCTCGGATATTAATATCAGTTCGCCGTATTGAAGCAATAACGTATATTAGTATGTTCTTTAAATCAAAATTGTTGGTTATCCTTCGCATAACCAAAATTCTTCTGTATGCTATTTCATTGCCTCAGAATTCTATAAAGCCATTCCACTTTCTCAGTGAAATTATGTGTGGAAATTTGACTTAGGCTAAGCTTAAGTTTTATCTAAATTTTATATAGAAATTTATTTCCCACCTCTCAGAAAACACAGCATCTCTGTTTTAAAGAACAACTAATTAATGTAGTCAGAGAAATAATCGCTATTTATTTTGGGAATAATAGGTATACGTTATGTGAATGGATTTTAGAATTGTTTAATGTCGGAACACGCAGTACATGTAGTAACCACTGTGCTTCGAAGGCTTATGGATGAACACATTTCGGTAAAATTTCAAGCAGCGAAATTTCTTTAAGCGTACAGAAAATCACAAGTGATGTAAAAACTAATCGTCTGGTAATATAAATCGAACACTCAAGGCCTCTATCATCAAATGACCCTACTGCACAAAATCCCGAGCCAGTTATATCCTCTCCCTCATGCTTACACTGCACTTCCCTGAGATCCGTGTCTATTTTATCCTAATATCTCCTTTTCGCTCATACAAATAACGGTTAAGAATTCACGGTACTTTAAAGTATTTCTCATTCCCACTTAAAACCCCCGTTTTATAAGTTGGCATACCTGATTTAAATTTGGCTAATTTAATAACGAAATGTCTAACTCTTATATGTATTTTCAGTTAAGGTAATTTTATTTTCAAAAGCTTCATGCTGGTGGGTGTTTTATTGTGTTTCGCGAGGGGGTTGGCATGTCTTTTGTCAATCTTGAATTGTGAATTATATTAAGATATATAAGGCATTATCCTGCAGATCCATAACATTTTATTGGGCAATATTCTGACTCTTTATATCTATTTATTCGACGCTGTACTCTTTGAGGTGTAAATAGAGATATTTTGTTGAATTAAGTGACATTGATTGGAGAAGAACTTTATATTATATATACCTTGCATTTTTTATAATTAATTAATTTTATTTCAGGCCAACAAATGCACTACACTTTTTTTTCCATTTATCTCTTGCTCCTACATATGTTTCGGCACACCTTGTGCCATCCTCAGGGGGGTTCGTCGAGAGTTCACAATCTTCAATACATCCAACTGTTTTTCACTCACTTTCACAACACATAATTACTGTAAGCCACCAGCACTAAATATCACTTGTCTTTCTGTTTATAGTAATTAGCTTATCTTTCTTCAGTGCTTTTCTTTTTATTAATTTTTTTTAGAATTGAAGATAGTTGTAGTATAAAGTGTTAAAAGTAATTAAAATTGTGTTTGACAGCTCGCTGTGTAAACTAGTTGTTCTATCACATTTGGTCTTGTCCTTTTGCTGTGTTGTTGACCGTCCTGTGGTGTATTGTGTAGGGGCAAGAAATCAATAATAAAAAGAAAGTGTAGTACATTTGTTGGATTTAAATAAAATTAATTAATTGATTGGAGACGTTTATCACTCTCACGAAGTCTCGAAACTCTATTTTTATAGGAATATATGGGTTTCGGAAACTCGAGAAGTCTCATACAATTATATATTAATAAATTACCAGCAAGTGTACTGACGATCACATACTGCAGTTCAATTAATGGTATTCATTTACGCTTTTACGAATAAAGAGAAAAGCACGTCGAATCTGAAGAAAAATCTCTAAAAATTTTTCCATTTTTATATTACAATGAAGACGGATTCTAATGTAATTAAAGTGAGTATTTAATTACTACGGGTGTTTTGTTTCGTCTGTTTTGTTCGTAAGACAAAGCACTGCCAGCCTTGAATTTCTAATTATGATACAACAGAAGGCGCGTGTGAGAGAGAATTCTTGTAAAAATACACGATACTTGTATAAAAGACGCCAGTTCCTAGTCTGCTGTGATGTAATTAAAAAAAAATCGTTGTACGAGGAAATAAATTTCCAGGAATACGAAACTGAAGTGAAGTAAAACCGCGAATTCTCGTCGCTAGTTGGCGATGTCCCAAGAGTTTTCAGGCCACAATTTCAGTACATGTGTTCCGATCACAAACTCATTCATCTGGCTACATACTTTAATTACAGCAGTTCATCTAATTTTAGGTCAAGTCTTTTCTTGTTAGAGCTAAAACAGCTCGGTCGCTATAGTGAATAGACTGAGAAGTGGTCGGCCTAAATCTGTTCCCGTCAGAAGCAGAAAACCTTATTTTCCACATCGTCCAGACTGGATTTTGAGAATAATGAAACGTCCTGTATAATATGTATCTGGGGCTCATTCCCTAGGGATAAAGCGGTTAGGGCGTGAAGCTGACCAGTCTCCTCCATATAGTCCGTAAGCTTGAACATGCATGCACAGTGCGTTCACTCCCATAATTCTAACCTCTTTTTTGTTTATTATTAATTTTAGTTATGTTTTATGTTTTTCATAACAAAACATGTTTACTTAGTGTCTAGACAGGTGGAAGCACGACATGACGTAATCGACGGTAAGCCGCGTAGTACAGGAATTACAGTTTCGAATGCTATTCTCAATATGGCTGTATCTTCAAACTGTCCTGTGGCCTACCTTTAAGGTATGGGGAACGAGTTGGCGCAGTTGGTTGATGCACTGTCCTACAAGCCGGAAGGTTGCGGGTTCGATTTCCGAGGGTGTAATTGGAATTTTTAATTTATTTGATCCTTCCGGCCGCACTACGGCCCTGGGGTCGACTCAGCCTCTAAAAGAAATGAGTACCAGGAATATTTCCTGGGGGGTAAAGGTGGCCGATGCGTGGGCTAACAACCTTCATGTGCCGATTGTCTTGAAATCTGGGAGCCTCAACCTTCTGGAACCCTCAGGGCCTGTCCAGGGAATGCTTTACCTTTACCCTTACCTTTTAGGAACTTGTAGCAATTTAACATTCAATTGTAACACTAAGATAATGTCTGCTGCATGATATGATGACGTGATGTTTGATAGATGGGTACCAACTTCTCGGAGGAACCTGCTGTTTCCATCTTCTTGGCACCCTGAAAAAGGGGGCTAAAATTTCCTCCGAAACATTTGGTATCTGTCTGCCAAATTACAAGGTGTAAAGACACAAGTTCATGTTCTTCTTTCTCACCGTTATAACTAACTAACTAACTAACTCCATGGAGCAGAATCCTTCTTGAGAAGCCAAAATTTCCTCGGCTAGTCAAGAACTTCCGCCAATGTTATGAAAGGCCGTGCCATGGCTCAGGCGGTTAGTCGCCGGCCTCTCACCAC
Source organism: Reticulitermes speratus (assembly GCA_021186555.1). Lineage (NCBI taxonomy): Eukaryota > Metazoa > Arthropoda > Insecta > Blattodea > Rhinotermitidae > Reticulitermes > Reticulitermes speratus. Next base: position 7,015,675 of record JAJKFL010000026.1, on the reverse strand, counting down.
GGAGGCCCGGGGTTCGATCCCAGCCGATCCCAGTGGCCGCGCGGTCTAAGGCGTGGGTCTGCGGCCGTTCGCTTACTAGGATCGTGGGTTCGAATCCCACCGGGGGCATGGATGTTTGTGTTGTGTTGTAAAAAGACGGTTGTGGACCGTAAGTGACATGAAAGGACGAAAAACGATTAATACAAAACAAAAAGGTCAAGTCCATGTGAGATTTGTGGTGGACAAAGTGGCACTGGGACAGGTTTTTCTGCGAGTACTTCGGTTTTCCCCTGTCAATTTCATTCCACCGGTGCTCCATTAAAATTGAAAAACAAGAAACCTCATCATCTTCATCACAGGGTTGCACAAAAAGCCTTAAGGCTGTGGTGCGAGGGCCCTTCATCACAAACGAAAAAAAAATTTATGAAACCTGAAATTTCATTACCGCTTTCACAAGGGCCCGCGGTCCAGGTCGCAGGCTCTTGTTCCTTTTCGTAACATCGTAAGTTTTTACGGTGAGTTGTTATCCCGCGCCCAACTCCCAAGCTGGAAAACCACCTCTTGTCGGCTGTACACGACTGTTTATTGAGTACATTTGCAGGTACCTTCTGTATCTCCATATCCGCAGGCCGTTCCTCCAACCGTAACCTGGGGACGCCCCATGCCGTGTGACAGGGACAGACTTATCACGGACTGACAGTGGTGAGATTCTAAAATCTGAAATATTAGATGCGCTAAACAAACTCTTTTCAAAAAGGACTGCATAATGTTTAAATCCACAAGATGTTGTTAAAATGTAACGTGTCGACCAACAGCAACCCTTCATTACCGGCAGGATGATGAATTTGATGCTAGCACATCAGAAAACGAAACGACGCTCTGACGGACGCCGATGGTTGGGGACAGAGAATATGTAGGGCAATGCAAAGTGACGTGACGTGCGTGTAAGTGGAGACAGTGACGTAACGAGGAGCTTCATAATGCGCACTCTTCAGCGGATAGCAGTAAGGCGATAAAAATCAAGGACAAGGAGGTTAGAGCGTGTAGCACCAAAGGAGAGCCTATAATTTTTTTTTCTAATGGCTCGACAGCCCCTTGGGGGCCTAGGCCGCCTCATTTTTCGAGGCTTCACGATTACACTTTTTAGACACACCACACTCGGTAGGGCTCCTCTGGACGAGTGATCAGCCCGTCGCACAACACTCACAAGAGACAGACATCCATGCCCTAGGCGGGATTCCAACCCACAATCCCAGCAAACGAGCGGCCGTAGACCCTCGCCCCAGACCGCGCAGCCACTGGGATTGGTCCTATAAATTTTAGTAGGAAAGTTTAAAGGCAAGAGACTACTTGAAAGACATAATCGTAGATGGTAGGATGTTATTAAAATTCATCTTAATGAAATACGATGAGACGCTGGATTAGACTTATTCGATTCACAATAGGAAGCTGTGTATTGATGTGATGAATGTTCGGGGTCATAGAAAGGAGAGGAAATTCATAAACAGCTGATGGAATAGGGTGTCAAAACTTAAGTACACTGTTATAAGGGATTAGTTAATTGGTCACTAAAATGTGTAGCTCTTACGTTATAGTTCTGACTGGCCTCAGCTTCCGGACTGAAATATTTAAGTGAAAGTATACATTATTTACTATCTTCACACGCTTGAACACTGGGACCCTGTGTTCGAATTCCATCGCGAGCACGGATATATTTCTTATTAGTTCATTTCCGTCTTCCTGTTCGTCTTTCCCTTTGCGACAGTATTAACGCCTAATTCTGTGCAGATTTTCCATTAATTTCGGTATAGGAATCATCTCCAAAATGTTGTCAAGCAAGAGATCATCAGCTGAGCGACGTCTTACTTCAGACCCAAAGACACAAAACAATATGTACCGCTACGTTCCATATGTATTGACCACGCTATAAATGCATGTATGGGACGTAGAATTATAGCTTCACTCATTCGTAACCTCAGTATTAGATGGAGGTGAGAGGTTAACTTCACGCCCCGGCCGCTTTACAGACCTAGAAACACCCCAGTGCCCCTTGAATACGGTCCGGGGATTGAATCCCGGTAGAGGCGAGATTTTCCGCACCCGTCCAGACTGGCCCTGGGGCCCACCCAGCTTCCTGTATAAGGGGTACCGGGTCTTTTTCCCGGGGTAAAGTGGCCGGGGCGTGGCTTTGACCCCCACCCAATCTAGTAAAAATCAAAAGGTACAGCAATCCCATTACAGGCCTGGACAAACCCTTAGGGTTCCAGGAGGTTGAGGCTCCCAGATTTCTAGACAATCGGCACATGAAGGTGGTAAGGTTGTCAGCCCTACGCACCGGCCGCCTTTACCCCCAGGAAATATTCCTGGTACTCATTTCTGTTAGAGGCTGAGTCGACCCCATGGCCATAGTGCGACCGAAACGATTATGTCAAGGAAAAATTCCAATAACACCATCGGGAATCGAACCCGCGACGTTCCAGTTTGTAGCGTAGTGCCTCAACCAACTGCGCCACCGCGCGCCCCCACACCCAATCTAGTGCCGATGTTAAAGAAAGAGTACAGCTATACCTCTACTCGTACTCTGGGCCTTCATGGCAAGTTATACGGTGAACTGAACCCGTTAAACATTTATTGAACAATCTGGACGAAGTTAGGTACGGTAGGCCTGCACGTAACTCCGTTGGACAGCTCTGAGGGCTCCAGTAATAGACGTATCGTACTTAAGAACGTTAATTAAGTTTTGCATGTATTTTATACACTCTTTTATCGACTTGGATAGAATTCTGTACACACGTTTTGCCATTATGTAATTACGACTTTCTTCAAAATCGGCTCAGTGAAAGATATATTTTGCTTAGCAGCGTACACGAAACTCTGTCCCTGCTCCCCACATTTAGTGTCCGATTTGGGTGAAATTTGGCACAAGAGATCTGCACGTAATGTTACTGATTACTTGTTAGTTTCGCGATGATCTGTAAGATATGGCCACACTTTTGTGATGGTAGTAAATTAAATTACGTTTACGCGTGTACCGTGAAAGAGTGCGGCATTTTGAAAGCACAGAAAGCCTTCATAAAGTCTGTGTACTGCGACACGGAGTGCACAATATGCAAATTTGTTGCTGTGTTTGTACCGTCCTTTGCAGGTAGGGTTTTACTTGAAGTCTAAAATATTCAACATTTTGTAAGTTAATTCTGATATGAAACGTGTCAGAGAGTTCTAATAAGAGGTAAAGCAATCCCATTACAGGCCTGGATAGGCCCTTAAGGCTCCAGGAGTTTGAGGCTCCCAGATTTCAAGACATTCGGCACATGAAAGTGGTAAGGTTGTCAGCCCTACGCACCGACCACCTTTACCCCCCAGGAGATATCCCTGGTATTCATTTCTGTTAGAGGCTGAGTCGACCGCAGGGCCATAGTGCGGCTGGAAGGATCAAATAAATTAAAAATTCCAATGACACCCTCGGGAATCGAAACCGCAACCTTCCGGCTTGCGCCACCGCGTGCCTTCCAGAGAGTTCTAATACGTAAAGTGAAAGATTTGCTATTATATGTCATAGATTATTGATGCGACGTTCTCCTTTAAATGTTGTTTGGATGAGAATGGTCTTTAAAGTAAAGTGTTATTTGCCACTGGCACTAGAAACTTGAAAAAAGGCACATGAGCTTGATAAGTGGTTTAGTCAGAAAATGAGTTCGAAATGCATTCCTTATTGTCACCTCTATTAACAACAGTTCACATATAACTGTACTGCTAACCCATTACATTTCCACGTAGTCCCTGCCCCAACCGAGACGTCATATCAGGGGGCGACCTTTTCTATTTTTTGTTGATATCAGTCCGTGTCCTGTGTTATCAGCCATCGTGTCACAACTGTTTCCAACTTGCAATCATCTTTAAATTTGTGTCCACTAAGATTTCCCTTCATTGCTGAGAACAGATGATAATCGATTGGTGACAAATTCCTCTGATATAATGACAGTCACTGTAGGATCTTTGGTTAGGAATTTTTAAGATACGTAAATTTAGTTTCTGATCGATTCTAGTAAATTTGTAGGAAAATTGACTTTGTATCATTCTTAAATATACGTGACACAGACTTGGAATTGGACAGATCTGCTGTACTCCGTCCTTGCACCTTTAAATGTCGTCCTTGTGGTAAGTAATTGAAAGTTAGTCTTGGAGCGGGAGATGGTCTATGTCAAATTAGCGTGATTAGTCGCCTTCAGAACGATCCTGAATATAAAAAAATGAAATAATTTAATAACCAGTTCAGAAGTTAATTAGTGATTTTAGTTGCAGTTTTATTAGTGTGTATTTTGTGTGTGTATATGTGTACAGGGTGAGCAAAAAGGCCCTGTTCACTTGTCTGTAAACTTGTCGGAGCATTTCTAATTGTAACTTGCAGCTCGCTTTCCTAGGTGCCATAACTTTTCCTTTCTCAGAAATTTACATTTTAGCACCAGCCTCAGTGCCCCTTACGGTCGGGAACGCATTTCAGGGTACCATAAATTTAAAATCCCTTTGTCTTGGGCAGTATTTGGAATTTACAGCGTAGCGTTACTGAAGATTTAAATGTTTAATTATACACTAAAGGTTAGTCTAGGCTACAAACCCAGGATTCTTTACCAGCAAATTGCACAAACATATTCACTTATCCACATATACAGAAGAGTACTCCAAAATGTTTCGCTTTTTTCTTATAGCCATCTTGAGGGAGAATTGATATACAGAGGATATATATAGTTGAAATTTAATTTCATCGGTAGTGAGTGGTAAAATACATTATACATTTATTATTAAAATATCAATGTTTGGTGTTGACAATATATGCACAATAAGATTACGCAAGATTCAAATTAAAATCAAGAGCATCCAAACATCTGGAAGTGATAAATTCACTTCGAACTTGTTGAGTGGTACGTCCTGTATATCGTCACGCTGTATACGCTATGAACAGACAATATCGAGGATTCATTGTTCGATTATCAGGAGCACAAAAGAGAACTTTCCCTTTTCCAAGCCTCCAGATGGGCTCTGGGAACAACGCAGACTCCTGTTCAGAGAAAAAAATGGGCTGTTACCGCGGGGGCATAGTGGCCGGGGTATGAAGGTGACCAGTCACGTCCATCTACTACCGAAGTAAAGAATGTATGGAGCTATTAGTCCATTCCCCAATATATCTTTGTGGTGTGTACAGGACAGTTGTGCTTTACTTTAACCTAGCCTTGACTAAAATTGTTTATAAACAGTGATTAAGTTAAACTTACTGAACGTTTGAACTGAAACGCATTTGTATCAATTTTCCATTGTTTCCAGCGAGTAGCGTCAGCGTGTGGCGTAACAATAGCTGGATATTAATTACACCTCACAGAGAAACATACAGCGCCTTGTCTTGTAATTGCCTACCTCTGCCTCCGTTGGCAGAAGGTGCTGCTACCTGGGCGTACGAGTGTGAAAGCTCTGTGTGTATGTGATATTAAATTATACAGCAGTAGAACAGGAATGTCAGAGAGAATGCTGATATGATGTGTGCTTTGTGGCTGCATGTTACCAGTTATTACTGTGTTTGTGAGAAGTTTTCTTTGTTGACTAATGAAAGTGTAGAGGAATAGGCGGAAAATGATACGAGAGGAATACCACCAGCAAAGGATCACTGCCCCAAAATTTATTAGTGTCTCAGTTGTATTTCAGGGTTGTGAAAATTTGTCTTGCAGCAAAATTAATAAACTTAAAGATCAATGTTGTTTAAATGATAAAGTAATTTCGGCACAGTGATGTACATTTTTGTTCCGTGGCGCAGTTGGTTGAGGCACTGAGCTACAAGCCGGAAGGTCGAGGGTTAGATTCCCGATGGGGTCATTGACTTAATGCTTCCGGCTGCACTATGGCCCTGACTCAGCCTTTAACAGAAATGAGTACCAGGGATATCTCCTGGGGGTAAAGGAGGCCGGTGCGTAGGGCAGACAACCTTACCACCTTCATGTGCCGATTGTCTGGAAATCTGGAAGCCTCAACCTGCTGCAGCCCTAAGGACCTGTCCAGGCCTGTATAGGGATAGCTTTACGTACTCCATCTAACATTTATTTAAACATATCACAGCGGGATGTCGCATTCAAAGATCGGCATTGCTGTCACCAGTGGCCCTAAGGACACGACAGTAAGCCACTTCAGGCGCACCCCCAACTAATTTCCCTAAGTTTAATGTTCTGAAAGGGCCCGAGTTTGATTCTCAGACCAGAGTACGACTCTCCTGACTGTATTTCTCCCCCTGTGACTTTTCCTAAGTCCTTAAGCAGATATCTTCACCCTTTATCACTACCCAACCGTGATATACACTCACGCTTACATTGGATGCCCTACAAGTGACGTAGTGAAATGATCTCTTTAAAGAAATTTGGGAAATTTGAATAAACCGTAATTCGACACTGATAGCGTATTACTAATGTCCTTAAGAAACATTACTGTGCCAGTTCAATCCAGTTAACACAGTACACGGTACTTACGTAGAACAAATGTAGATTCGGCGCAGGTGTAGAACAGTGTTAATTATCAAGTGGATATTGATGTCTTCTGTAATGTGACGCCGTGTAGTCCGGTATAGTTTCCTGCCCTGCCTTTAAGTCTCTAGCAGACTCACCAACATTGCGTCCCAAAAGATGGTAGCCTTAAATTTAACTAGATATGAGATGTGCGTTAACAATATTACGGCACGTGCTGATTCTTTGCTGCTGTATTTTTGTCAAATTATCCCTCATGTAAAACGCATCTCTGCCTCAAAGTTTCATCCGGTCGAAAAACACAATCAACGCATTTTTTACTTTATTGTATCTTCATCTGTACTCGCGCGTTGCAAGCCAATGCGTTGCGTATTTTTATCGTGATCTTTGCGCCATGTTATTTCTGATTATCTACTGGCCAGTCCGGCTGTGCCGTATTTTTCCTAATTATCTCGTAAACGCCACGATTTTCTGAAAAATATTACTTGACCGGAAACGTGTGCTTTAATTTTCCCCCACATATTTGTCTGAAACTCTTATCGAACCATGAAGAATTCAGCGAAATATCATAAAGGTGTTTAGGGCTTGATGCGAAGCGCTCCAACGTTTTGTCCGATTTTCACCAAACTTGAATTTTATCGACAGATTTTCTAAAAATACTTAAATATCAAATTTCATGAAAATCCGTCCAGTGGGAGCCGAGTTACTCCATGCGGACGGACGGACAGACAGACGGACATGACGAAGCTAGTAGTAGTTTTTTTTTTCTCCGAAAGTGCCTAAAACAGGTTTGCAGGACATCGTATGAAATCTGTCATGCGTTTTTCATCACAAGCCTAAAGGGACACATTTTGTCAAATGCAGGCGTGTCGAGTGCCTTCTCATATTGCTGCAGATCCCACTGTCATTCACTGTGCCCCAGTCAGTTCAGATAAAAACAAGCCGGGCTTTAGCTTTGGTGTTTGATTTCCCTTTTGTTTACCGACGTGTAACTGATTCAGAACCAAACACCGTAAAGGCGAAATCCATTCCAGTAGCTTACTTACATCTTCCAAATCCCTTCTTTGCGATATTTGCCGTATGTTCGTTTACTGCGGACATAAATCCGGAGTATTTTAGTGGTTTATTTAGCCTTTCTGTCAGTATCTAGAAGAGTGGTTATCAAAGTTTTTGAATCGCTGCCCATATTAGGCCAATAGCTGTATCTCGCTACCCCAGAAGTCAGAAATACAAATAGATGTAAAATTTAAAAAAAAAACATGAATCGGTGTAACGAATGTGACATTGTAATGATTTAATGAAATGAGTGTAAACATATATGCATTTACATACTTCTGCATCAGCCTGTGTTTAGTGCTGTGACTCCGCTTGTGGCTCGCATATCTAGAGATAGTCTTCACGATATTGTAAATTTGAATGATTCCGTGTTTTGCGAAGTATTCCTCAACTTGAGAACGTTTTGTCAACCGCACGCCAATTTCAGCGTAAAGAAAAAGATAATTTTGTTTTCCTGATTACATAATTTTCCGTTGAAAGAGTGGCAACCCTGGTAGTCAGTGGTCTGTGTCGTACTATATTACGTGAGGGTCAAGCTGACAGTGCTACAGTGACACTGCAGGTGACTGCGTTTACAAAGCACACTGCTATTAATATACTTATCAAACTAGTGAGACTTAGTAGGAAGCAGATACATCAAATTGTTTCGCGAGCGCACTCAGAATAGCTTCGCGACCCAAATTTATGTCGCGAGCATAGGTGGAGGAAAAATATGAACTTGGCGCAATGGTGAAATAATATTTACAGGGAATACCGAAGTATCTGGAGAAAAACCCTGTCCCAGAGCTGCTTTGTTCATCACAAATTCCCACAAGGACCGACCTGGGATCGAAACTGGACCTCCGCCGTAATGTTGGTCTCTCACACTGAGGGAGGAACATAGGCTGAGAGTATTCGAGAATAGGGTGCTGAGGAGGATATTTGGACCTAAGAGGGACGAGGTAACAGGGGAGTAGAGAAGACTACATAACGAGGAGCTTAATGATCTGTACTCATCACCAAATATTATTCGGGTGATCAAATCAAGAAGAATGATGTGGGCGGGGCATGTAGCACGTATGGGGAGGGAGAGGCGCATACAGGATTTTGGTGGGGAGACCTGAGGGAAGGAGACCACTTGGAAGACCCAGGCGTAGATGGGAGGATAATATTAAAATGGATCTTCAAGAAGTGGGATGGGAGGGCGTGGACTGGATTGATATGGCTCAGGATAGGGACAGGTGGTGGGCTCTTGTGAGTGCGGTAATGAACCTTTGGGTTCCTTAAAACGCAGGGAATTTATAGAGTAGCTGAGGAACTGTTAGCTTCTCAAGAAGGACTCTGCTCCATGGAGTTAGTTAGTTAGGAACTGGCTATTGATTTTAATCTCACACAGTTGAAATAAAATTGTTAAATAAATCGATAACTTCTCGTTGTATTTCACTAACAATTCGCTGCTGAGATGAGCGTTTCCTCTGGCGTTAGATATAAAGACTGAAGTCTTGTGAGATGTAACGCCTTGAAGTTAGGCAGCTTGGTGCCTGATTTTCGGAGAAGCCTGCTGCCTTCGACTTCAGGACAGAAGACTCTTTTGCGAGAATTGGGTTTTTCGCGGCACTGATGCTGAAAGATTCAGTTCTTCTGGGAAGTCACGGCATGTAGACTATTAAAGGGTTACGGACGTTTCGGAGGTTCGCAGTCCTTTATTTTCGGGATCAAGCGGCGGAAGAAATGTGTCTGCTTGACAACGATGATGAAGGCATTACGATCTTTTGAAGTGTCGGTACCCGTTTACCAGTGGGTACGACGTGACGTCTTAAGAAACATTTTCAAAATCTCCTTTATCTTGAATGTGCAGGTAGCATGTTGGTTGGAGGATTTGTGGTATGATACTGACGGAAAACCAGAAGCAATCGAGACGTTTGATTAACGTGTTACTATGCCAACTGAGCTATCCTTACTCATAAGAAGAAAGAGTGAAAGATGTTTTAAAGTTAGTAAGCGGAGCAAATAAAGAAAGAGTGGAAGAGATAGAATAAAAGAAGAAATAATCGACAGTACTTCCAGTTAACAAAAAAAAAAACATTGTGGAAGATATTTGTAAGTAGTCAAGAATAAATTGTGAGAGAGAAAAAGGATTGGAAAAAGAAATGACGGAGATATAAAGCAATTTACAAGTCATCAAGTCCTTTCATTGCCTTCTTCCTCTCTGCTTTCTGTTTTATTTTGTTATTACTTTGAATAAGTACACTTTGAATGAGTACCGTCTTTTAACTAATTATTTATAGTTCTGCTTGTAACTGGCTGCTACCAAACACTAGTAATTTTCGACTATGCTGACGTCATCGGATCTTCAACCTGTTATTTTGTGACCCTCAAATTCTTTATAGAAAATCCCTGTGCTCGCAGAGATGTAAGAAAAGACCTCAAGAATTCCCACTAACGACCTACTTTCCTTTGATGGCTAAGGCAGGGCGGATTACAGAAACCGTACGGTGCTTCTGATTCCATTAACGCAGTGTATATACATAGGCCTGTAGGCAGGATGTGAGCCTACGACGCCTGTTATAGCCTGCACCAGGCATAGCTCTTCGGGATTTCTTACCAAATACCGTAAATAAGAAAATTTGCTTTAAAATCTGATATTTGAGAATCGCAATATAGTCACCATCTCGATTATCATCGAAGTCTTGACGCAGCTGTATCCGCTACATATGTACCGATGTTTTCAAAGAACTCGCTACTTTCGTCTACAGGACAAACAAGTTAGACCGCGGTTCCTCCGACAGCCCGTAGTGGGCCAGGGCCTCCTCATTATCGAGGAGGAGAAGTCCTACCGAGTGTGGTGTGTCTGATTGTGATCATTCACGATCACAATCAGACACACCACACTCGGTAGGACTCCTCTGGACGAGTGACCAGCCCGTCGCAGAGACCTCTACCTGACAACACACAACACTCACAAGAGACAGACATCCATGCCCTAGGCGGGATTCGAAGCCACAATCCCAGCAAGCGAGCGGCCGCAATCCCACGCCTTAGACCGCGCGGCCACTGGGATCGGTAAATAAGAATATAGAGCAAATATTCAATCCAGAGAATTTGCAGTTATATGAAGCTAAACAGTGCAGAAATGTTTGCAAATTAAACGTGAAAGCCACACACACATATATAGTTTATGTAGAGTTCATATCTAAAGCCAGATGAATGATTGGAAAATAAATATGTTTTGTGTTGGAGAGTCTGCTGCAATGTAGCGTAGCTAAATGTGTTTTACGAGGTAAATAACGCTGTGCCATACGGCCTCTTAATTACGCTTTAACAGCGTGTACTCAAGAGTTGATGGCTCGCGTCTGTGTCTGTAGTGATAAATTGTCTTCAGGAATGGGAAGCAGTAATGAGAAACGAATTATGCCACCCGCACTCAAGCGTTCTGATGACAATGTGTCATTGTGATGATCACCCCTGCATCTTATGATGATCACTAACGTTTTTATGATCACTCATCCATCCAATGATAATCACTCTACTTTTCTCTATTATCAATATGAAAGGAGCGCTTTTGAAAGTACAGTGAAGTCGAATTACGGAGGCACTATAGCAGGAAACAACACAGGGTATGTACATATTGTGGCACGGCCGGATCTTTGCGTGAATTTTTGCCTTAATTGTCCGTCGTGTAAAACGAATCTCGACCTCAAATCTGCATATCTTTATCTTAATTGCCCTGCACGCAGCTCGGATGTTCTTTGCGTCTTGTTAAGTCCGGCTGTCTATGGCCCGTCTGGTTGTACCATATTTTTTGTAAGGATCTCGTAAGCGGCGAGATTTTCGGGGGAAAAAAAATATGTGACGTAAAATGTGTGTTTTGATTTTTCTCTAGAAATTTTATCTGAAACTTATATTTATCCAGGAATAATTCAGCGAGATATTGCCATAAATATGCTTAGTAAAGATAAAGGTCAAGTTCTTCCTAGAAAGGGCCATGAAGGCCCAGATGGGGAGTAGATGTATAGCTCTACTCTTTCTTTAACCCTGGCACTAGATGAGGGTCGGTGGTCAACTCCACGCCCCGGCTGCTTTACTCCCGGGAAAGAGACCCGGTACCATCTTATAGGAGGCTGGGTGGGCCCCAGGGCCGGTCTGGACAGGTGCGGAAAATCTCGCCCCAACCGAGATTCGATCCCCGGACCGTCCAGCCCGTAGCGAGTCGCTATACCGACTACGCTATCCCGGCCCTAAATGTATTTAGTTCTTCATGTAAAGTGTGTGACGTTTTTGTCCATTTTCAACCAAATTTGATCCCCCCCGTAGAGATTTTAATAGAAGTCCCCACCACTAAATTTAAGGGAAATCCGCCCAGTGGGAGCTCAGTTGTTCCATACGGACAGACGGGCACACGAAGCTAATAGTCGCTTTTGCGTAAATTTGCAAACACACCTAAAAACATTGTATTACATTTACGTAGTCACCTGTTTTCTAGTAGATGTCTACCAACCTCTGCCTCCAGCGTCGCTTGTGTCATGCAGACGTCCTCAGTGTGCTTGTCTCAAACGCTAATAAGCACGGACGAAAGCCACGCCGTCTCATAGCCCTGAATACCACAATGTGAATTCTTGCTGTCGTGAAAGTAAAATTCCTCTTGTACCTAGAAGTGTGAACCTCGGTGCCTAGAATGTCCCGTGAAAAATCTAGTGGTCGTAATAACGTTGGGGCAGCGTGATCGGAATAGTGTCTAGTCTGCAGGCGGGACAACCCAAGAATCGTGTTTCGATTCCCGGCTTTGGCTGGACAGTTAACCTCCTTTCAAGGGTCCAGACCGGATCCAGAGCCCAGCCAGCCCCCTCTTCAGTGGCCACCGTGGGGTCTTAACACAAGGTTACATCGGACGGGTCATGAAACTGACCAATCATCTCATCTAGTGTCGAAGTTAAGAATAAACGGAGCTGTATTTCCACTCACGCACATATATTCTCATGACACGCACAGACACAACTTTTCTTTACTTAGAATACTTCTAACACTGAACATGTTTACAGCTTTTACCTCCATCTGCCACCCGTGCTTCCAGTATTAAACATATCAGTCTAAATCTTATGAATCAAATATAGTTTTAAATTTATGACACATTCACTTTCTTTCTTTCTTTCTTCCTTCCATTCTTATTTTTTCTATAACGTTTAACTCGTGTTGGTTGTATTGCATTAGCCTATATTCTATTAACCTTCTAGATAAAGAGTTTCCCATTCGTAGACTGGATTAAAGTGGCTCAGGATAAGATCCAGTATTGGGACCTTGTGAACTACCTAATTAACTAACTAACTGCATGGAGCACAGTCCTTCTTGAGAAGCTAGCACGTCGTCAGCTAGTCAAGAAATTCCCCGCGTTTTATGGAACCCGAAGGTTCATTACCGCATTCACAAGAGCCCGCCACCTGTCCCTATCCTGAGCCATATCAATCCAGTCCATGCCCCCCCATCCCACTTCTTGAAGATCCATTTTAATATTATCCTCCCATCTACGCCTGGGTCTTCCAAGTGGTCTCCTTCCCTCAGATCTTCCTACCAAAATCCTGTATGCACCTCTCCCCTCACCCATACGTGCTACATGCCCCGCCCACCTCATTCTTCTTGATTTGATCACCCGAATAATACTTGGTGATGAGTACAAATCATTAAGCTCCTCGATATGTAGTCTTCTCCACTCCCCCGTTACCTCGTCCCTCTTAGGCCCAAATATCCCCCTCAGCACCCTATTCTCGAACACCCTCAGCCTATGTTCCTCCCTCAGAGCGAGAGACCAAGTCTCACACCCATACAAAACAACAGGCAAAATTATAGCGGGAACTTGTGAACAAAACGTGAAACTTTCGAGTTTCTTAAAACTCATGCATTTTATTTGAGAGATTTTTACGTTCTCAGAGAGGGCCTAGCGTCGTGATATTGGTTATGTGTAAGTTAATTACTGTCTGGAATTTATAATTATTTTCCGGCGAAATTTGCGGCTCCTCAGTATTTCCATAGTAACGATAACCTAGACCGAGTGGTCGCAGTGAACAGTGCTGTGATGTAAGGTTTCAAATGTGATTTCTTTTATGCGTATATTCTCAAACCTTCCATCTGGTTGTATGAGAAAGGACAAAGGCTGGCTTTTCGAAGGTTTCTCGTCGCGGTACTGCGTTCATATCTAGTACATAAAGGGTGCGTACTCTTTTATTAAAATTCCAGTCTATAAGAAATCTTGAGAACTTGTGTGGTTTCGTTACAGGAACAAGAATTGTGGAAGGGGGAAATGGCAAGTTGCGCACAATTTTGTAACGTGTCTAAGGCCAGGAAGCAAAATAAATTATGGTTTCTATTTGTTATAGAGTTTTTCAATTAAAAAAAAAAAGCCTGCAGAATTGAAAGATTGGTACCTTAACCATGTTTTGATAAACAGTAACTCACATTTAGCACTTTCAATGTCAGTGAAAGTTACACTTGTCATTATATTTGTATTACTTAATATTCATATGGCGCTCAGATTCTGTAGAAGAAAATACTGCATTGTTCATTAATTTAGTTTAAATTTTGCTATTATAAGAACACAAAGTTACGAGAAAAAAAAATACAAAGCTTATTCTTCTATTGGTGCGCAGGGCTGACAACCTTACCACCTTCATGTACCGATTGTCTAGAAATCTGGGACCCTCAACCTCCTGGTAACCTAAGGGCCTGTTCAGCCTTATCTTTTTTTATTCTTCTATTACATTCATAACCCTAGAAGTCTATTGACATTATATTTCATTTTAGTTTTGCTAAGGGTTTATTACTTCGCCGCAGATTGTTTGTACGTTAAATTTTCCATTATAATATTAAAGATTCGAACCATCTTTATTCTCATAATTGTTCATTTACAAAAGACTGTATACTTGTACAGGATTCCGACGGCAGTATATCACCTTTAAGATTATAACTTTATGAATATTGCCCATCGTGTGGTGTATAAAGGTCACAAATATAAACCAATTACGAGAGTAACTTTCAGGGACAGAACCTGTAGGCAGAACTTACTGTCATATTGTTTTGTTACTTGTAATAACACCAGATGATGGACAAAGTCCATGAAGCTAATTATTTTAAATCTTGTAAACTGTTTCTATTTTATCTCTAAGACAAATTTCACGTCACTTTCCTAACGTTTCGTCAGTTATCACCATCCAGCTGAAATTCATAAAAATGTTTGCAGATCCGCCATGTTTTTATTTTACGTTCTACAAACGAAATGTCGTATAAAGAACTGTATAATTGTTCAAGATGTGTTATCCATACCTTAGCGGCACTGTTGTAGATCCCATTTTATAATTTCGTACGTCCGCCATGTTCTTAACACAGATTGTGGGAAATTATTGCGGCGTTTTGGTAACGACAAATAGAGTAAAGTTCATACAAAGTTTGGTGAAAATCTGTCATTAATGTTGTTCGGTTCTCATCCAGTTGGTTATAACTAACTAACTGCATGGAGCACAGTCCTTCTTGAGAAGCTAGCAGGTCGTCAGCTAGTCAAGAAATCCCCCGCGTTTTATGGAACCTGAAGGTTCATTACCGCATTCACAAGAGCCCGCCACGTGCCCCTATCCTGATAAGTGGGTCTCTGTCAGCACGGCATGGTGCGTCCTCGGGTTGCGGATGGAGGAACGGCCTCCGGATATGGAGGGTAGCTGCGAATACATTGAATAAGCAGTCGCGGACAGCCGACAAGGGGTGGCCCTCCAGCTTGAAGGTAAATTACCATGTTACGAATCACTATACAGAGCCTCGGACCTGGACATCCAGTTGGTTATAGCTTAGAGAAATAAAACACATATATATATTTATGTATATAAAAACTAGGAACTACGTTTGTTCTTACGTCGTATTTAGTAAATTTGATTAAACCTGATATTTTATTTAAACGCTGATTATGTTCGAAGGACACGTACGTGCAATATTTGGTAACATAAGCGTGAATCACGCACCACACTTAATATTAAACGTTAAATGAAAGATTCGAGGCAGGATTTTTTTTTTTTTTTTTTTTTTTCTAAAATTTTAATTATCAAACGCGTCTGTGCAGGTCATGTTAGACAATTTAGGTGTCTGGTTGTGTCAATAGCAGTCGCCATATTGTATCCGAGTCCAGCGGAATTAATCGGTGGACCGTGTCGCTACTTTCTATCAAATATCACCTGGAGGGTAACAGTCAGTTTGCTGCCAACTTGTTTCCATTGAATTCTAAATCTGTTTGCTGTTAACTTGTTTTACGTCGAATGTCCCATCTGCTTATTGTTAACGTGGTTTTGTCGAGTGCTCTACCTCTAAATTTAAGAGGTTACTATTTTATTGATATTTATTTTTTGGGGAGGACAAGTAAGTGTCAAGTGCTTATGATCAGCATTGTATTGGGCAGCATCAAGTCTTACACACACAACACTTGACCAACAGATGCACTCTTATTACACGTTTTTTGTTTTTACAATACAATTTCCGATACACAGTGGATCTAGGGCCCAACAGAGAGATAGCCTACAGCTTTAACCTGTACACATTTTGTACTGTACCTACATTGTTAGTTTGTAATGTGTAATGTATGATTTAAAATATTCGTGGCTTGTGTACGGGACACAACCGCAATCGTTTAAGGCGTGAATCCGTGTTTGTGTTATTAGAGGAAGGGTAAGATGTAAATGAATAAAGTCTTGGTGGTTATAAGTGAAGTATAATTGTATTTATCAAAGGCCGATGATAGGAGAAGTAAGATACATATGTCATAGTAGCGGCGCACTCGAAGTACTAGCGCCGGCGTTGACGCGCTCGGCTTTCTTACGCTCTCTATACAATCTGTATCGTTCGGCATTAGTCAATGTGGGCTTTTCTGATTCCTTTTGAATTTTTCTTTCCAATGATATACGTTTCATACATTTCTGTTCATATTTCCTTTGCAATTATTTCGACATTATGAACATTTTCTTCAACTCAGCACACTTATCGGCTTATAACTTTACAAACTTTATTCTGTCGGTTATTATTGCTAAATAATATTGTAGATCCTGTTATTCTGTACACATCGACACCAATTTCAACGTCCTATCTCTTCGCAATCCGAAGTTACACAGCCCAAACGCCGCGCGGCGTCGCCATTTACAGTATTCACGCGCAAGCGCTACCCCTCCCCCCCTCACCGCTGCACACCACAACTCTCCACCATTTTAGATGCGGACATCAACCCTCTATCCAACAAAATTTAAATCATTACATTATCATTTATAGTTTACGAGATATAAGCGCGACAAATCTTGCCATTTTTTTGGTCGCTAGAGTTTTCGTAGAGACCCCCCTACACCGGATCGAATTTAAAGACGTATTTACTTGAAAAAAAGTCCCTGATGATGGTCCCAACAAGGGATCGAAACATGTCGGAATATATATTATATATACCGTGCATTTCAGTAATTAATATTTCATTCCAACAAATGCACTACACTGTTTTAGTGTTATCTGTCCCTACACATGTACACAATACACCACAGTACAGTCAACAACACAGCATAAGGACAGCATCAAATACGATCACAAAACTATTATACATAGCGAGCTGTCGAAAACACTTTTAATAACTTTTAGTATCTTATACTGCGACTGTCTTCAAATAAAAATCTTAATGATTTATTTTTAATAACATCACAGAAGATAAACTAACCACTACGAACAAGAAGATAAGTGATATTCAGTGATAGTGACTTACAAAAATTATATGTTGTGAAATTGAATTGGATGCATTGAGGACTGTGAACTCTCGACGACACTCCTGATGATGGCACAGGAAGTGCCGAAACATATGTAGGGACAGATAACACTAAAACAGTGTAGTGCATTTGTTGGAACGAAATAATTAATTAATGTCGGACTAGTTCACAGCGACTGTATTGTAAACACAAAAACGTATAATAAATGCATCTGTTGGTCAAGTGTCGTCTGTTCAAATGACAGTGCACGGTATGAATAATATAGAGTCTTACATCTTGAAATTTTTCAGCTAATTAAAGTTTTTTATTCCGGCAGTGCATGGTGTATGTGTGATTCAATACACAGAGCTGTGTGTGCGTGTGTGTGTGTGTGTGTGTGTGTGTCCTTACTGGCATTCAACTGTTTCGTTAACGACGGCGATACGGATCAAAGTGAAGGACAGATCCGTGCTTCGATTCACTGACTGATTTATTCGGACTGTTCGTTACGGAATTATGCGTTTCTATTCCGAAATGCAATTTAACAAATTCTGTTTTACATTCGTGCTATATTTTCGAAAAATTCTACGTTCGATTCTTTACTGAGAGCCCGGATATAATATTGAAGTTTTTTTTTGTTGTTTTCCTCCGTCCCTCCATTAAATACTACGATAATCTCTTAAAACCGACCACGGTCGCTTCTAGCAGATCAATCCCGCTCTGTCGATCACAAACTTTATCCCGTTCGATGACCTGTAGCACACAACTGGTGTAGGCTTCAGTGTGGCAACTAAGACCAACAAAATCCAAATCAAACAAGCATTACTACCGTAAATGACAGGGCGGCAGGAGCCATGAAGAGCGCGACTGACAGTAACTTCTTGTTTGTCTGAAAACGCACAATGAAGTTTTTGTTTGTGACGTCATTAATCACGAAATCGCGTCATCAGACTCGTTCGTCATCCAGGCCAAAACTTTGCCCTTTGTCATTCCGATTGAAACGTAGGCCTCGATTACGGTTCTGTTGTCCATCACTTGGCGCAAGTAAACTTGGCGTGACGTATTTTGCAGACTCATTGAAATCCCATTGTCTGTGACATGGCGGAACTAACACTAAACTTCAGTATACACAAGCACAGCAGTTACGAGTTTTAAGACTGAAAGGCCGTGCCATGGCTCAGGCGGTTAGTCGCCGGCCTCTCACCGCGGAGGCCCGGATTCGATCCCGGATCGGTCCATGTGGGATTTGTGGTGGACAAAGTGGCACTGGGACAGGTTTCTCTCCGAGTACTTCGGTTTTCCCCTGTCAATTTCATTCCACCGGTGCTCCATTAAAATGGAAAAGCAGAAAAAAAAACTTTATCTTCATCACAGGGTTGCAGAATAAGCCTTCAAGGCTGCGGTGCGTCCGTAGTATCTGCTGCGGTGCCCTTCACTAAATAAAAAAACGTATAAAAAATAAAAAAGCCTGAAATATCTTCTAATTCTGACATACAGCTGAGGCTACTACTCGTAACTAACAGAAACGAAGTCATAGTAAGACGAAAAAAATTCAGTGGAGCGGAAGTACGTATTTTGTAGTCTTCAGCTAATATTATTAAAGTATTGTAATTAATTAGATGGACGGGACAGGAAACGGAAATGAGAAACTCTTGTAAAATGGTATAGAGCATCCCTGATAAAGTAACTAATAATTGTCTCCCTGTAAACTGGGGCCTTTCCCGTGCGACACGAAGGGACTATCAATTTTCTTACGATTGAAAATCAATAACTCCTCATCAGCGCTTCGTAAGCTAGCGCAGCGTCTTGGAGGTGGTGTCACTCAAACAAGTTCACGATGCTGACGAAATATCAGGACATATTCTATATTAGTTCTGTTTTCTTACGGCAGTTTCGATCAGCGTGTGTCTGACACCTAAATTAAGTAAACAGAGAGCAATTTATAGACACTGATCCATTTTCATGAAATATCTCATGAAGAGGTCTACGTGTCTCATATTCGTGAAATGTATCACGAATAGGTGTCTAAATTTCGTGAAATATCTCATGAAGAGGTCTACATGTCTCATATTCGTGAAATGTATCATGAATAATTGTCTTATTTTCGTGAAATGTATCACGAATAAGTGTCTAAATTTCGTGAAATCTCTCATGAAGAGGTCTACGTGTCTCATATTCATGAAATGTATCATGAATAATTGTCTTATTTTCGTGAAATGTATCACGAATAAGTGTCTAAATTTCGTGAAATATCTCATGAAGAGGTCTACATGTCTCATATTCGTGAAATGTATCATGAATAATTGTCTTATTTTCGTGAAATGTATCACGAATAAGTGTCTAAATTTCGTGAAATCTCTCATGAAGTGGTCTACGTGTCTCATATTCGTGAAATGTATCATGAATAAGTGTCTAAATTTCGTGAAATGTATCACGAATAAGTGTCTAAATTTCGTGAAATCTCTCATGAAGTGGTCTACGTGTCTCATATTCGTGAAATGTATCATGAATAATTGTCATATTTTCGTGAAATGTATCACGAATAAGTGTCTAAATTTCGTGAAATCTCTCATGAAGAGGTCTACGTGTCTCATTTTCGTGAAATGTGTCATGAATAAGTGTCTCATTTTCGTCAAATTTATCATGAATAAGTGTCTCATTTTCGTCAAATGTATCATGAATAAGTGTCTAAATTTCGTGAAATCTCTTATGAACAGGTCAACGTGTCTGATATTCGTGAAATTTATCATGAATAAGTGTCTTATTTTTGTGAAATGTATCATAAATAAGTTTCTAAATTTCGTGAAATATCTCATGAAGAGGTCTACATGTCTCATATTCGTGAAATGTATCATGAATAATTGTCTTATTTTCGTGAAATGTATCACGAATAAGTGTCTAAATTTCGTGAAATCTCTCATGAAGTGGTCTACGTGTCTCATATTCGTGAAATGTATCATGAATAAGTGTCTAAATTTCGTGAAATGTATCACGAATAAGTGTCTAAATTTCGTGAAATCTCTCATGAAGTGGTCTACGTGTCTCATATTCGTGAAATGTATCATGAATAATTGTCTTATTTTCGTGAAATGTATCACGAATAAGTGTCTAAATTTCGTGAAATCTCTCATGAAGAGGTCTACGTGTCTCATTTTCGTGAAATGTGTCATGAATAAGTGTCTCATTTTCGTCAAATGTATCATGAATAAGTGTCTAAATTTCGTGAAATCTCTTATGAACAGGTCAACGTGTCTGATATTCGTGAAATTTATCATGAATAAGTGTCTTATTTTTGTGAAATGTATCATAAATAAGTGTCTAAATTTCGCGAAATCTCTCATGGAGAGGTCTACGTGTCTCATATTCATAAAATTTATCATGAATAAGTGTCTTATTTTCGTGAAATGTATCATGAATAAGTGCCTAATTTTCGTGAAACGTGTCATGATTTGTTTTCTGTGGCGCAACAACCCAACTCGGGCCTACGCCGCCTCATTGTTGAAGTTTCTATATCACACACAACCAGACACAACTTAGCGCAGAGGCCGCTACCTACACAACACACAACAAACACAAGACACGAACATCCATGTCCTCAGCGGGATCAGAGCCGGCAATCCCAGCAACTGAGCGGCCTTAGACCGCACGGATAACGGGATCGGCCTTATCATGAACAAGTGTCTCGTTGCCATGGAACGTTCTAGTAATGTGACCCATTTTCATGAAATTTTTCATGAATAATTGATCAATTTTCGTGAAATGTGTCATGAATATAAAGCCAGTGTTAATCTGTCCATGGCATGGCATGACTGAGGCGGTTAGTCATTTCGCACTGGTTTTATTCAGGTACTTCAGTTTTCCCCTGTCAGTGGCATTCCACCAATGTCCCATACGCATTCACTCATCTTACCACCGACGCTGTACAAGCTTGGCAACTAACAGCGCCATTAAATTAAAACACCTAAGACAGTGAACTCTTTCAGTCGCCGTAATTTCTGTTGTTTTAATCAGCAATATCACGGAAAAGCGAAATTCATTTTTGATAAGAACGAAATTGATGAAGATTTCCGTCTTCTGGGATGTTAAGACTTGTCAGCTGCTGAATATTTACGTTTCGGAGGAGTATTCTACATCCTTCTTATGGCATAAAATCCAAATCATCATTCATCAATACACTACACTTCGACTCTATTCTGAGATGATGATAGAGTCGTTAAAGATACAAAATCACAGCACTCAAATTTCTTCACCTCCTATCGTATATTCGACAGACATAAAGTACAGTGTTTCATTTAAGGTCTTTGTGTTGTCTTACTGGTATGTTACTTCACTGTAGCAGTTTGATGAGCCTCGGTCTCTTGGCACTGGAGCCTTAAATGAGACTGTTATACCAGTCCGTAACAATAAAGGAGTATGAAAGACTGGTGGAATGACTGGCCGGGGATAACCGATGTACTCGGGGTGAGAAAAAAAGAACTCCTGTCCCAATGTCACATTTTTCACAACAAATCCCCCATGGACCGCCGTGGGAGTGAATCCGGGAAACTAGGACTTAACTGCGTAAGTTATGACACCTTCACTCTGTGAAATTAAACTGTAATTCGTGAATACTTCCGGGATGAAGCACGAAGCTGTACGGAGAGGCACACACGCGATTTAAAAAAAAATGCAGATTTCAATTCTTGTTTTTATTGACAGCGACGTTACTCAAAATTGTCGCAGTTCGAATTATTTTTATGTGTTTCGTGTGATATCACGTACACACACGCCGTACTATACATGTATAATGACCCATGGGAGGCTAGTATAATACCATGCTGCGGATATTTCATTTCCTGTGTGCAAATGGTGTTGGGAAATTTGCATCTGGAATAGGATTAATTCGATCAAGTTCCCTCGATTGATTTTACAAGGCAAATATAATGATTTATAGGAGAATCGGCCTCTCGATTGTGAAGGATCGCTGACAGTGTGGCAGAGTAATACACAGAAAACCTCAGATATCGTCTGGATCACATTATAATATTAATTAATTAATTAACACTCATCTTTACAGAATTCGAATTTTCAGCATCTAATGCCTTGTTCTAAATTGGACACTGTCTTTAAGTGATTTTGACACCTAAAATTCACACAATCGATGTCCCCAAAGCCGGTTACAAGTACTAGAATATTTGACAAAAATATGTCACTTGTATGGATACTTGCCATGTCTTGAGAAAGACGCACTTATGCAAATATTGGCCATTTGTTCTTTTCTCACGAACTGTCAGTAAACGTGACACAAGTCGATCACCAATGCTGTGGGAAGGCTGGTGTTCTTGCTGGGCTAGGGTTTCGCACCTTCAGTTATATAATACAGTCGTGGGAACAGTACGACAAAGTCTGGACTGCACAGTTACTGGCGCATTTGACAGACACACCAGTCGTGGTATCGCGGCTCGACACCCTTATTAGTACAATGGTTCTATATAATTCTTAGCCTTTAAAGTACTGATTTCCAAGTGATTTTACCAATCACATTTCAAATTTCTGTTGTGTAGTTCTTACAGTAGTAACCCTGAAGATTTCTGTCTTCTGATATGTGACGTCATGTGGGGGGGCAACAGGTTCTTCCAAAATGTTCCCACCTATCTAAAATTTTATGCCGTCGCATTTCAGACGGCCTTAAACTTCTGCATGCATTTGTCCACTCTTTCGTGCCACATGTCTGGCCCAACTTTACCCTCTAAATTTCACTTCATTGGCTACTGATGGGGGTACGCGGTGGCGAGTTGGTTAAGGCACTGCTGTACAAGCCGAAAGGTCGCGGGTTCGATTCCCAATGGTGTCATTGGAATTTTTCATTTACATAATTCTTTCGGTCGCACTATGGCCCTGGGGTCGACTCAGCCTCTAACATAAATGAGTACCAGGAATACTTCCTGGGGGTAAAGACGGCCGCTGTCTAGAAATCTGGGAGCCTCAACCTCCTGGAATCCTAAGGGCCTGTCCAGGCCTGTAATGGGATTATTTTACCTTTACCTTTTTTTACAGTAGATGACCCGCATAAACAAGAAATTCATCTTATGATATTTTAAATGCACACATACTGCATTGGTACATACTTCTCAGACTTTTGTAATTCATGCTGTTTTATCAAAGCAAAATACTGTTTTGTATATAAACAGATCAGTATAATGGCCGAAGATTTAAGTCTTCTGGGATGTGAGGTCGTGTCGTTGTACGAGAATGTCCCGACGTTTCGGAGCGTTACTTCGAAACGTCGGGAACTACTCGTCCAGCGACAGAGGGTCCCGTGCCAGGGGAGCAGCATTTTCAGCAGTACCGCTGTGTTAACTTTAGATGTCACATAATGTAATGTCCGCAAAGAGTTTAACGGGAATTCTCTGACAAAGAAACTTTCAAAAATATCTAACATCAGTAACTTAACGAGTTCTAGAGAGACCTCTACATTATTACTAAGGTACTAAACTTGATAAAATGATTATATCCACTAAGTAATGTTGCTTGCTACATATAGATTTTCACTCAATGAAGCCTTCTGCTTTTCTTCGTAACTACTTGCTGAGATATGTAATGACTAGGGCAAGGATGTTTATGACCTAAAAATCATGTAAATATGCAGGCATTTATGACCTTTAAAATTACAAAATATGACCTAAAAATTTCAAAATATGACCTACAATCTCGAACATAATGTAAAAAAAACCATCGAGCTTTATTTACAAAAAAAATCTGACTAATTCTCAAATATCAAGGTGTAACCTAAAAATAAATTTGGCCTCCTTTATATCATTTTACTTTAGTATAAGGCTAAATTGTACCGACTATATAAGACACATTCAACACAATATTTCAAATGAATTACATTCCACTTTATTTACTGACCATATAATTGTTTCCATGCTAACTGGCTACAGAAAAATAAATTATACATAATGGGACCTAGCATATCATGTTCAGTCGTCACTGTCGTTCTCACAATTACAGTAGTTACACACATTGTGAAGTTTTCAAACAAAACTGATCTCCGATTGTCACTTAGCATCGTTTTATAACGGGAAAAACTCCTTTCCAGATCACAGAAAGTAATTGGGGCTTATTTGAAAAATGTGAAATCATTGCTACTAAGTTCTGGGTCGTCTTCCTCGAATGTTCCCAGCTCACCACTAAGAATGTCACTAATCTTGCACATTGTTGAATATCCTTCATTTCGATGGAGTACACGTTGTAGTTTTGCAAACACGTTGTCACCTACCACGCCCTTCTACATTTTCTTACGGGGTATCCTGTTATTAATATTTTAATTGGACGAAACCGGGTGTAATTCTGAACACACTGTACACAAAAGCTGGATTCCAAATATATCGCTTTTATAGTAGCTTATCCATCCCCAATTCTTTGTTTATAAATGAACCGTAACTCTAGCAGAAAGATATTTCTTGCCAAGTCAGAAAATCAGTAACTTCCACTTGGCATATAATTTTCACAAAATTTGGTTTGAAAGGAACAAAATGCATAAAATATGATAATATATGCCCTTAAATGGTCGAAATATGAACAAATCCTAAAAAAGGCCGAAATATGCAATTATATGCACAATAAAAAAACCATATAATATTAATCAGAGTAAGCTAAAATGTACTGAAAATAACTTTATAATGATAATAATGGCAAGTAAAAAAATATGACGTCATAAACATCCTTGCTCTAGTTATGACGGATGAACAAACTTAAACAAATGTAAAATTATATGAATGAAAATATTAACCATAAGATAAATGTCGTATATAATTCAAACAAAACACGCGACCCTAGCTATAATTTTCATTTCTTCTTTCCCCCCCCCCCCCCCCCCCCCCCCCCCGTCATATGTGGTTTTTCACAAGGACTGAGTAGCTTGAAGCACATTCTGAGAATTTAAAGATAGATTAGTTTTTCGTAGATGTTCGTGCCTCCCTTTTTCCACTACAAGTATTTTCTCTTCTTGCATTCTCTTTCCATCTTTTTCACATCTTTGTTATGTTGTCTGCTGTGTGTATAGTTTGCAGTCTGGTTCGTATTTCTTCTTTATTTAATATATCTCTGCAAGTTACTCTCTGAAACGGATTAAGAAATGTTACGTGTACAGTTTATCCTCTTCTCTTGTCATTCTTTTTCATAATCCATGTTGGAAAATACTAGTATATAGTAAATATAAGTTATGGCTTGTTTGAGATTAAAATACAGGGAGTTTCTTTCAACATCTGAATGACTGCTACATGAACTTCGCGCAAAACAGAAGCGTCAGTGATTAATATAATTATATACCAATAGTATTATAAAAAAGAACTTGTGTAAAGTTGTGTTTTGGGGCTACAGTATTTTCGTGGTTATTTCTTTACACAAAACTGATTGGTGATTTAGAATGGTGGTTTGAAGACCTGTGGGAATGTTACCTGTCGTCTTACTCAAACCTGTATACCGTAAATTTCATTTATTCCCAACTGATACGTATTTCACAGACAAGTATCCCCTAAATAACTGTAGTATAATTGTGTTACGTGTTACTGTGTTTACGGTATCACGATCTGACTGTGTTATTGACTGAGACATTTCTTCGTAGCTTACCTGCTTTTACGAAACCTTTTAATGGGGTGAGCCGTAGAGGATGCGGTCTCAGTAATCTCCCATTTTGTAGGGATTCATAAATCGAGAGAATAAAGAGCGCAGTGACTATGAAGGTGGGCCGCGATATGTGAACGTGTTTTTGACCCAATTTTCCCGGATTTCCAAAAGAGCAATGCTTTTTAGAAGGTTTCAAGGCATCGTCCTTTTGCCTTCTGGTAAGAGCAAAATGTACATGAAGATGAGTATGGAGAGTTGGTGGAATGATACTGACAGGGGAAACTGAAGTACTGGGAGAAAAACATTATACAGCGTTGGTGATAGATGTATGAATGAGTATGGAGCATTGGTGGAATGATACTGACAGGGGAAAACTGAAGTACTGGGAGAGAAACATTATACAGCGTCGGTGGTAGATGTATGAATGAGTATGGAGCATTGGTGGAATGATACTGACAGGTGAAACTGAAGTACTGGGAGAGAAACATTATACAGCGTCGGTGGTAGATGTATGAATGAGTATGGAGCATTGGTGGAATGATACTGACAGGGGAAAACTGAAGTACTGGGAGAGAAACATTATACAGCGTCGGTGGTAGATGTATGAATGAGTATGGAGCATTGGTGGAATGATACTGACAGGGGAAAACTGAAGTACTGGGAGAGAAACATTATACAGCGTCGGTGGTAGATGTATGAATGAGTATGGAGCATTGGTGGAATGATACTGACAGGGGAAAACTGAAGTACATGGAGAGAAACATTATACAGCGTCGTGGTAGATGTATGAATGAGTATGGAGCATTGGTGGAATGATACTGACAGGGGAAAACTGAAGTACTGGGAGAGAAACATTATACAGCGTCGGTGGTAGATGTATGAATGAGTATGGAGCATTGGTGGAATGATACTGACAGGGGAAAACTGAAGTACTAGGAGAGAAACGTTATACAGCGTCGGTGGTAGATGTATGAATGAGTATGGAGCATTGGTGGAATGATACTGACAGGGGAAAACTGAAGTACTGGGAGAGAAACATTATACAGCGTCGTGGTAGATGTATGAATGAGTATGGAGCATTGGTGGAATGATACTGACAGGGGAAAACTGAAGTACTGGGAGAGAAACATTATACAGCGTCGGTGGTAGATGTATGAATGAGTATGGAGCATTGGTGGAATGATACTGACAGGGGAAACCTGAAGTACTGGGAGAGAAACATTATACAGCGTCGGTGGTAGATGTATGAATGAGTATGGAGCATTGGTGGAATGATACTGACAGGGGAAACCTGAAGTACTGGGAGAGAAACATTATACAGCGTCGGTGGTAGATGTATGAATGAGTATGGAGCATTGCTGGAATGATACTGACAGGGGAAACCTGAAGTACTGGGAGAGAAACATTATACAGCGTCGGTGGTAGATGTATGAATGAGTATGGAGCATTGGTGGAATGATACTGACAGGGGAAACCTGAAGTACTGGGAGAGAAACATTATACAGCGTCGTGGTAGATGTATGAATGAGTATGGAGCATTGGTGGAATGAGACTGACAGGGGAAACCTGAAGTACTGGGAGAGAAACATTATACAGCGTCGGTGGTAGATGTATGAATGAGTATGGAGCATTGGTGGAATGACACTGACAGGGGAAAACTGAAGTACTGGGAGAGAAACGTTATACAGCGTCGGTGGTAGATGTATGAATGAGTATGGAGCATTGGTGGAATGATACTGACAGGGGAAAACTGAAGTACTGGGAGAGAAACATTATACAGCGTCGTGGTAGATGTATGAATGAGTATGGAGCATTGGTGGAATGATACTGACAGGGGAAAACTGAAGTACTGGGAGAGAAACATTATACAGCGTCGGTGGTAGATGTATGAATGAGTATGGAGCATTGGTGGAATGATACTGACAGGGAAAACTGAAGTACTGGGAGAGAAACATTATACAGCGTCGGTGGTAGATGTATGAATGAGTATGGAGCATTGGTGGAATGATACTGACAGGGGAAAACTGAAGTACTGGGAGAGAAACATTATACAGCGTCGGTGGTAGATGTATGAATGAGTATGGAGCATTGGTGGAATGATACTGACAGGGAAACCTGAAGTACTGGGAGAGAAACATTATACAGCGTCGGTGGTAGATGTATGAATGAGTATGGAGCATTGGTGGAATGATACTGACAGGGGAAAACTGAAGTACTGGGAGAGAAACATTATACAGCGTCGGTGGTAGATGTATGAATGAGTATGGAGCATTGGTGGAATGATACTGACAGGGGAAACCTGAAGTACTGGGAGAGAAACATTATACAGCGTCGGTGGTAGATGTATGAATGAGTATGGAGCATTGGTGGAATGACACTGACAGGGGAAACCTGAAGTACTGGGAGAGAAACCCTGTCATATTGCTACTGCTGAAGCACTGAAGACTGATGATCTACGGCTGAAGTGCAGTGTGCTAGATCAGGGCTTGCACTGTGATAAAATACAGTATATGGCCATCAACTTTAGTTTTCAGAACTAATATCTACATTGATTCTTGGTTACTTTGGAGCCGGGGTAGCGTAGTGCTTATGGTGACTAGTCTACGTGCTGGACGGTTCGGGGTTCGAATTCCGGTAGGGGAAATAGAGTTTCTGTTCTGCAAAACGTTCAGAGCGGCTCTGGGGCCCACTCAACCTTCTGTTAAATGGGTAACCCGGTTCGTTCCCAGGGGTAAAGCGGCTGGGGAGTAATGTTGACTACGACTTCCATTTAGCGCCGAGGTAAAAAAAATGAGTGGAGCTATACCTCTAATCCTTCTATACGCCTTCAAGGCGTATATGGGGAAGACTTCACTTTTTACTTTACCTTCTTTTGTTATTTTGCTGGACTGTATGAGCGGTAAATGGGAATTGAAAGAGAGGAAGTGACCTTGGCCAGTTTTAAGAAAATACTGCGAAATTTATGAACGAACAGCGTAGAACCAAGTGGCAGAACTGGCGATGGACGGGACGACGTGTTGCTGACTGTCAGAAATACAGACTGCCAGTTGCAAAGGGCTGCAGCAAGGAGGCAGAAACAGCAGACATTACAAGAGGCAAGAAAGAGTTATAAACAGAACAAAAGTAAAAAATCACAGGAAGAAATAAAGTGGGAACTGGGGAAACAAAGAGGAAAACGAGAAAATAAACTCTGTAGAAGAAGTCGTGGAGTAAATATACTAAGTTGAATGATGTAGTTCAGATTTTGTGATTTTGTTTGTAGTCTTCAAGTAACAATACTTTTGGGTGTGTTAGAGGTTGTTGTGCGCAATCTATGGGTTGATGCCATCCCGGGCACGAGGGTATTTAGTTCCCCCCCCCATGGCTCGACAGCCCCTTGGGGGCCTAGGCCGCCTCATTTCTCGACGCTTCACGATCACACTCAGACACACCACAGTCGGTAGGACTCCTCTGGACGAGTGATCAGCCCGTCGCAGAGACCTCTACCTGACAACACACAACACTCACAACAGACAGACATCCATGTCTCCGGTGGGATTCGAACCCACAATCCCAGTAAGCAAGCGGCCGCAGACCCACGCCTTACACCGCACGGCCACTGCGATCGGCATTTAGTATATAAAGACACAAAATATATTTATACACCGCACACCTAATTAAGAATCTTAAGTTGACAAAAGGTAATTTTGTCCCTGTCCGCTCCATGAAGGCATATATGGGGGAGTAAATGTATAGCTCTACTCATTCTTAATCTCGGCACATAATGTTGGTGAGTGGTCATCTTCACGCTCCGGCCGTTTTGCCCCCGGTAAAGAACTCCGGTACTCATTGAATGTGAAGTTACACCGACTCCGGAGTACGCGATGGTGCAGTTGGTTGAGGCATTGAGCTACAAGCCGGAAGGTCAGGGGTTCGATTCCCGATGGGCCGCACTATGGTTCTGGGTCGACTCAGCCTCTCTCCTGGGGGATAAAGGCGGCCGGTGAGGAGGGCTGACAACTTTGCCACCTTCATGAGCCGATTGTCTAGCAATTCTGGGAGCCTCAAACTCCTGGAACCCTCAGGGCCTGTCCAGGCCTGTAATGGGATTGCTTTAACTTTTTTCTTAACTTTTACATGGACCCCAGAACGTTTTGGAGAAGAGAAAAATCTCTTGTCCCTACCTGGATTCGAACCCCATATCGTCTAGCCCGTGGCCTATTCAATATACTTACTGAGCTATCCCGGCTTCTCTGAATTGATAGAAGCCCTACAAATGTGTGAAGTCATTTTTCTCTCCTTACAACTTTTGAACACACCAGCTGGTCACGAACTGACTCCTGTTAGGGCTGAAGTTACAAGCACGAACAATCAACGTGCTGGCCTTCTCTGGTACTTTCGCAAATCACAGCCGTAAACTTTGTTACAAATAGTTCGTGATTTAGAGGAGAGTGTGGCTTGAAAAGGCAAGCATGAAGAATCAACAGAGAGACTCAAAGAAACTGACTGACGTCACTTATTTGAGTTTATTCTGGAATTAAATAAGTAGAATATACAGTAAAGGCCTTCTGCTTCTTGTTTTATAAACCTTACTGGAGAACATAAATAAGTCGAGTGATTTGTGTGTTATTTACTGACTGTACGTTAAACGTATTTGTTATTCTGCGTCACATTTGGCGATGTGTGCATGAATGTACACGAAAGGACGGTAGTGTTTCCTCTGCTATGATTTAGTGATGTTATAATCAATTTATGTTCAATTATAATTGATCATGATATATAGGGATATCAGTGGCCGCGCGGTCTAAGCGTGGGTCTACGGTCGCTCGCTTGCTGGGATCGTGGGTTCGAATCCCGCCGGGGGCATGGATGTCTGTCTCTTGTGGGTGTTGTGTGTTGTCAGGTAGAGATCTCTGCGACGGGCTGGTCCCTCGTCCAGAGGAGTCCTACCGAGTGTGGTGTGTCTAAAGTGTGAAAACGAAGCCTCGAAAAATGAGGAGGCCTAGGCCCCCAAGGGGCTGTGGAGCCATAGGAAAAAAAAATGTAGGGATATATGGGCCTATAATTATAGGCCTATATATTTCTAAGCCAATCCTAGTAGCCGCACGGCCTAAGGCGTATGTCTGCGTCCGCTCGCTTGCTGGGATTGCGGGTTCGAATCCCGCCGGGGACATAGATGTCTGTCTGTTGT
Source organism: Reticulitermes speratus (assembly GCA_021186555.1). NCBI lineage: Eukaryota > Metazoa > Arthropoda > Insecta > Blattodea > Rhinotermitidae > Reticulitermes > Reticulitermes speratus. The sequence goes on along the minus strand of JAJKFL010000026.1, from coordinate 6,984,638 downwards.
GAGTGTTGTGTATTGTCAGGTAGAGGTCTCTGCGTCGGGCTGATCACTCGTCCAGGTAATTCCAAATAAGACATTATGGGCCGTTGCGGAAGATGTACATTTTTCGTAGTCTCTCCCCCGAGCAGAAGGAGATGCACGCACAGAGAGTACACGGATGTGTAGGACAGGCCAATATTATTGTTCTAGCTAAGCCGCGTCTGTCTTCACTAGTTTAACAACTATTAGATTTTATAAACATTTTCCGCCTGATGTGGAACCCGATGGCTCATTACGTTTTTCACAACAGCTGATCACTATTCTGTCCTAAGTCAGATAAATGTAGTCCACATCTTCACACATAAAATTTTAAGATCATTTTCAATTTTATAATTTTGTGCACTTCTAGGTGCTCTGTGTTCTGTCTTCCCTTTAGGTTTCCCGAATAAAATTATGTTTGCATTTTTCATTTCCCCCAGTGAGTGTTATTATACCCCACTCACGTTCGCACCTTTCTTTGGTCACCCTGAAATACTTTGTAATAACATTTAAAATATAAAGCTTTTTTCCTCTGCACATAATGAAGGTACAGGGGGGAGTAGAGGTATAGATCCACCACGGCATTAGATGTAGGTAAGTGGTCGTCTTTACGCCCTGGCCACTTTACCCCCGGCATCAATTTAAAGGAAGTTGGGTGGGCCTCAGAGCTAGTCTGGAGTTTTGGAGAAGAAAAAATTTCTTAAGCCTGCCGAGAGATGAATCACAACTCCTCAGTTCTCCGTCTTATGTGCCATTCACTATACTGACTAATAATACATTGTGGAGAGTACAAATTTGAGGTTCCTTGTGATTCTATATCCTGTTGGTACTTCCTCTCTCTTGGTGCCATATGTTCTTGAGAGCGGCCTCTTCTGAAACACATAAATTGTGCTGCCCTTGCCACGTACATCTTCCCACGTATTCCTGCTTCTTGATAAATTTAACGGCGTATCTCCAAGCAGAAGAAACATCATTTAAAACGAACACAGCTCAAGAAATAAGAAATCACCTTGTATTTACGATGACCTGAATTGCTCTTTCGGAGTAACGTAAGGCCCAATGCGGAAGACATTCTCGTTCGGTTATGAACCTACAGTACTGTTGATCTCACACCAGACTTTATGGCACGTGGAATAAAAGCTACGTTACGGGTTACGATTCTGGTGATTTAGGTTAACACATCACTTCACAGTTTGCTCTTTATGAGCATTTAGGTATTCAGCTCACAGAATGTAAGCAATCATGTTCTTTGGTTTGAGAATAAGTGCGCTGCCTTGAAGTAAGCCACAACAATTTTGCTCAAAATCCCTGCCCAATATTCATGGTCTACTTCCAGACATCTTCAAAACTGCATTGACAATTGCTCTGTAACCAGATGGGTGCCGGTTCGAGCCCCGGATTTAATCGTCTAGGATGTAATAATTCGCTTCTGTTTAGGGCTTTAGCATGATGTAGGGGCCAATGGCGGTGTTTGATATTAGATATTTATTAGTTGAGATAGGAAATGAGGTATTACGGTACATAACTTAATACATGAGGTACTGCGACCGCTGACACCAGGTTTTTGCAGTACTCAACCCATAAGACATTAAGAACTGAAGCATCATCTAATTCTGTCCTTAGTGTAATCTACTAATATTTACTGTCGACTATTCGTATTTTCCTCCTAGTTTTCTCGCACTTGTATCTAACCTAACTAATTAACTGACTAACTAACTAACTAACTCCATGGAGCAGAGTCCTTTTGAGAAGCTAACAGGTCCTCAGCTAGTCAATAAATTCCCTCATTTTATGGAACTTGGGGGTTCATTACCGCATTCACAAGAGCCCGCCACCTGTCCCTATCCTGAGCCATATCAATCCAGTCCATGCCCCTCATCCCACTTCTTGAAGATCAATTTTAATATTATCCTCCCATCTACACCTGGGTCTTCCAAGTGATCTTCTTCCTTCTCGTCTCTCCACCAAAATCCTGTATGCACGTCTCCTCTCTCCCTTAAGTGTTACATGGCCAGCCCATCTCATTCTTCTTGATTTGATCACCCGAATAATATTTGGTGATGAGTACGTATCATTAAGTTCCTCGTTATGTAGTCTTCTCCACTCCCCTGTTACCTCGTCCCTCTTAGGCCCAAATATTCTCCTCAGCACCCTATCCTCGAACACCCTCAGCGTTTTTCCTCCCTCAGTTTGAGAGACCAAGTTTCACACCCACATTGTATAAAAGTACCCCAAATTCATTTTATGCACCCCACGATTTTTTTACATGTTATTTCTTCCTTTATCATGTGCTGCTCCTTTTCCAGAAATTTTTTCCTCCCCGTCTACGGTTCTGGTCATTTAAAAAGCGTATAAATTAAATTCTCCTTGCCTTGGCATAACGGATGTGTTGCCACTTATTATACCCTTCAATTTATTGGCAGGGGAAGACGGAATGTGCTGGAGAAAAATTCTGCTTCACTTCCAACTCATCTACCCAGAATCTGACACGAATTCAACCAATACTGAAACCAAGAGTAGGCGGTGAGTAATTAGTGTCTAACAGTTTGTATAACTTGTGTGACTGCGACTGGAATATCGCAGTTAAATATTGCAAAGGGCAATCAACAGAGCCTCGCAGAATTCACAAAGACTGTTCTGCAACGTTAAACCACATCATTTGCATTAAAGTTATGCTAAGTTTCTCTGTACTGTCGCAAACCAAGCTGGTAATCTTTGAAGTCTGTCAACAACTGTGATTGGCTGTCGAAGCGATAATCTGACACTCAGAGTGGCAATTACGCAACTTGGGACTTCACAGACCCCAGGTCATATCTTATCTGAAGTTGCACCAGGCCCTTTATACGTCATCACCGAACTGCTTTGTAATCCCAAAGCATTAAATGCCCTGAGTTCCCTTGCCTTCATGAATGCGTTGATAGACCAGGAATTTATATTGCATAAGATATGAGGTTCACTCGTTACGAGGGTCTATATGTAACAGAACGTATTCTAGTCAAAAGATCGGAATAATCCCATAATATAGCAAGTGGAAATTATTTGCAGTGTCAGTAATTGGAAGTTAATGTGTATAAATTATATGTGAGTAGCACAGGAAAGCACAACACATAAGGAACCTATATTTTTACTTAAAGATACATTCATGATAAGTGCCATTTGACTAACTCCATGGAGCAGAGGGCTCCTTGAAAATCTAATGGTGCCTCAGCCATTCAATAAATTTCCCTCCTGTTATGAAAGCCAGATTTTCATTAACCTGTTCCCAAGAACATGGTACTAGCCTCTGTTCTGAGCCAAGTAAGTCCAGCCCACAAGTTTACGCCCTAATTTCTTTAGAATTCGTTTTAACGACATCCACCGCAGTAAAAGTTGTCTATGTAATGCTCAAATTTTTCGGTACGTGCTACATGCCCCGCCCTCTCACACTCCGTTTTAGCGTCCTAAATAATATTTGATGTACCGTAAAAAGTACAAAGCTCCTAAATATGAACATTTCTCTCAGTTTAACATAGTTTTTTTTCCTTAAGATTCCGTCCTTACTTATCCTTAAGCTATGCCCTTCCCGTAATGTAGGAGACCAATTTTCGCACACGTAAAAACGAACCTAAATGTAGTTTAGAGGCTTTTAAGACAGTAAACAAAAAGAAACCTTGAAAGTTTTAAAGTATAATTCAGTTACATTTAGGATAATTAAATTTATGGATTTTTCCATTCTAGTGTAAAAGCTTTCCTGACTTACATGAGAATAGGATTTACGAATTACATTGTTCGCAACTTTGCAACTGCTGGTATTTGTCTACGGTAATTATGTCTCACGTTTTAGAATATATTATGTCTTCTGCGGAGTTTATGTCTGTCGTTCTCTGTCGAATTGTCCGTTTGCCTGTGCTTTTATATCCGGTACCGCCAAAATATGATCATTTGTGTTTTGGTGTACAGTAAAACTTGATCCGTTTAACTGTGCATTACTTCGCTCCACATCGCACTGTACAAGCAGCTGGAATATCGCGTATGATTTCCTTTCCGTGTACAATTTATCATACAGAAGATCTGTAGGCTACATGATACAAGTACTAGTAAAAAAAAGGTAAAGCAACCCCATTACAGGCCTGGACAGACCCTTAGGGTTCCAGGAGGTTGAGGTTCACAGATTTGTAGACAATCGGCACATGAAGGTGGTAAGGTTGTCAGCCCTACGCACCGGCCGCCTTTACCCCCCCAGGAAATACTCCTGGTACTCATTTCTGTTAGAGGCTGAGTCGACCCCAGGGCCATAGTGCGACCGAAACGATTATGTCAATGACACCATCGGAATCGAACCCGCGACGTTCCGGTTTGTAGCGCGGTGCCTCAACCAACTGCGCCACCGCGCGCCCCGCAAGTACTAGTACATAAACTTAATATTAACGACCAACAACTATATTTTTCACCTTTTATTTTTTTTAACCAGTGTATAAACACGATTGTAAATAATTCATGTTATTCAGTTTTTACTATGTAAACAATTGTACCAATTAATGTAAAAGTGTGTAATTTGAGATGATGAGTCCCTGAGGATGAACCGGAATTAAGGCTTGGAAACATGTAGGACAGTGTTATACAGTTAATGTGATTAAATTGTATATTTGTCGGACTTTAAATATACTAGTACATAACTTATGAACTTTCACCTTCACAAATAAAGTACCAACTCCTTGTATTTATAAGGTATTGATTACCGCTTGCAATATATTTTGTCAGATAGGTACTAAAGTTTCGGAAGAAGTTTCTGTCTCCATCTTCAGGGTAGAAAGTACTCAAACCTGAAAGATCAGTTAGTTGCGTAGCAAAGAGAGAGTAAGAACTGGAGCTAAGCGCGAAAGAATGAGATCGGTGAAAACTGATTGACAGATATTTAGTGAAATAAAAGGAGAAACATATGAATGTGGTATATGATGTAAGTAGATTTGTGTGCACACCAAATTAGCTTTACTTTCAAGGAGATGTACGACATGCGAGCCGTCATATCTATTGGGGTTGTGACGATGGTGTGTTGCATTTGGCATCGTCCAGTTTTGAACTTCGTTTATCATCCATTGCTTAAAAATACACAAATTCAAAAAAACAAATGTTCAGAAACTGGATCTGTCTCCGTCTTTATTTGAAAGCGTAGGTGGACATCTACTGAGATTGTTTCGATGTATAGAGCGCATCGGACACAAATAACTAGGTGTTCCCCCACCATTCAACGAGAGCACACAGACACAGTCGCCGAAACACTATCTTCAGGTTTCGTATCTTTATACAGCGGACGATGGACAGGGTCCAAGGACTGACAGCTGCTCAGAAAAATAAATTTTTGACAAGGCGATTTAAATTTGATTACAGCTTTCCGATCGTCTAGGCCCTTTTGCATCGCTGCAGAGAGACTATTAAAATTTCCTCACTCTTCAGAGTGGTTACGCCTTCCGTGCATTTCCGTATTGTTTGTTTTTAATCATTGTCTTTTAGCAAGTGTCCCACGGATATGGAGTCGCGTAGAGAACAAACCGAAAGGTAAAGTTCACCCTAGAACAGGCCATGAAGGCACAGACGGGAAGTAGAGGTATAGCTATACTCTTTCTTTAACCTCGGCGCTAGATGGGGATAGGTGGTCAACGCCACGCCCCGGCCGCTTGACCCCCGGGAATAAGCCTGTACTCATTGCACAGAAGGTTGGGTAGGCACCAGGTCCGGTCTGGACGGGTGCTGAAAATCTCGCCCCCACCGGGATTCGATCCCCGGACCGTCCAGCTCGTAGCGAGTCGCTATACCGACTGAGCTATCCCGGCCCCTAGAGAACAAACCTAAACTCACTAAATAAAAACTAGTTGCAAATATTATATTACTAATTTGTAAAAATGTACTTCCTGCTCCATGCTTCCTGGTTTGTGTCTTGAACAAATACTGTCAGTGTCATGAAATGAAGAATAATGGGATGGGCAGGGATTGTGGCACGTATGGGGAGGAGGAGAGGTGCATAGAGGGTTTTGGTAGGGAAACCTGAACGAAAGAGATCACTTGGAATGCATAGGGATAGATGGAAAGATAATATTTAAGTGGATCTTAAACTAGGTTTGGAGGGTGTGGGCTTGTTGCTGTGGCTCAGGATGGGGAACAATGGTGGGCTCTTGAACGCAGTAATGAATAACAATCATCAACCAACAACTGCACTAATTGTAATTATTATAACAATTTAACATTGTCCTACGTATGTAAATTGTTATAATAATTACAATTAGTGCAGTTGTTGGTTGATGATTGTTATGTATTGCCATAATGCACGGTGAACGGAAAGTTAAGCAGTAATGTATATTTGGGTTCCATAAAATGGGGGAAATTTCTTGACTGGCTGAGGAACTGTTAGCTTCTTAAGAAGGGCTGTGATGCGTGGAGTTGTACATCCGTCCAGTTGTTACATCTTGAGCGCCAAATTGCGCTACTTAATACAGCTTTGTACCCGATCTTTATGCCGGTTTGCCCTGTGCCGTGTGATGTGTGCGCCACTGCCATCGACCTACCCGTTTGCAATTTCCCTCTCCCTCAGTCAGTAACCTACTTCCTTATGTCAACGCGAGTCGCGTCACTGCGACAATCTTGTTGCTACGTCTGATGGCAAGTAACGTCGCTGCAGGGCCAGTGACAACTGAACTAATAAAGTAAGGCTGTAAAGAAAACACAAGATATGCATATTGCTATTGACGTAAGAATACAGGCTTCTGACGTTGAGGCTTTGCTCAAGAAAAGACCCGGAAATTGAGTTTAACAATTGAATATATTTGAATAATATGTTCTTAGATAGCTCGAGGGAGATAATCTGATATTACGGAAGAGGAGAAGACAATTTTCATAACAATATTTTTTTTTGGATGAAGGGCCCTCGCACCACAGCCTTAAGGCTTTTTGTGCAACCCCAATGAAGATGATGAGGATGAGCAGTTTTTTTTTTACCAATTTTTACAATTAATGGAGCACCAGTGGAATGAAATCGACAGGGGAAAACCGAAGTACTGGGGGGAAAACCTGTCCCAGTGCCACTTTGTCCACCACAAATCTCACATGGACTTGACCTGGGATCGAACCCCGGGTCTCCGTGGTGAGAGGCCGGCGACTAACCGCCTGAGCCATGGCACGGCCTATAACAATATTTAAAAAAAAACACCCAAGATCTAATAAAGTACAAGAAGTTCGTATTTTGTGTTTAAGTGTCCAGTTGAGGTTGTAAAAAAGCGACGTTAAGTAAGAATGTATTTACTGAAATTAAATTTAACTGAGTGTCATATAATTTTCTCGTTTAGAATTTAAGACATCAAATATTTTTAATGGTTTACCAGTTACTTAAATTTATGGGTTGAGTTTTTTAAATCAGGTTACAAATATCATTACGTCCACTACATGTATCATCGTCAGTTACAAACTGCAGCTGCTTATTAAGTTACTCTTAAGTCTTTCTGTCTGAATTCTTTTTGCGTCTACAGTACTACGATCAGGCCCTAATTTAGAAAGGACAAATTTCCAACTTTTATATTTTACTGCATTTCAGAGGTTTGTAATGTTATTATATACTCTTATTTCTTGTTAGATGAACGCTGACACTAAATGTATTTTGTCACAATATTTTAATATTCCTCCCAGCCCAGGTGGATAATATTACCTGATAATTTAGCGTACCTATCTTTGATCATACATGTATAGGTAAAATGTTCCTATGTGCACCCCATGAAGTCGTATGTGGGAATGGAGTTGAGTGGTCAGGTTCACGCTTCGGCCGCTTTAACACCGAAGAAAGGGCCGCCGGTATCCATTCTGTAGTAGTTTGGATGGGCACCAGAACCAGAAGACGTGTTGGAAATTGAAAATATGTACTTCAATTTGGAACAGAAGGTTCTTTTTGGGATATGACGCCGTGTCGATTGGTAGACCGTTGCCTTCTTTTCAAAGCAGCTTGCTTGCTCCATCTGCAGAGTATTAGCAGTGAAAGAAGAGTGGATCTAAGACTATGGAGACGGAGGCAGAAAACTCTTTCGAAACGAAGGTGTTTTGCAAATCAACGCGGTATCATTCTAAATTCCTTGGATTCGCAACAACTCCTCTGTGAACCTCACGTTTCTAGTATTCTGTTGCGTCCTGTCTTTGCGGCACGCTGTGGTTTTTTGGTGGGCACAAAGCCACGAAACAGCGAGGGGCACAAAGCGCTTTGTGTGGATGCCTGCCCTGTGTGTCCGTCGGTGTCGCTGTGACCCAGCACAGCGCCTAAACAGTTGGACAGTTCTTCTTGTGCGGGATTTGAGGCTTTTACAGCGGTCATACTGACGATTCGATTCGTCTCGCGTATTGTGCTGCGTCGACAGTCTAGCCTTTTTGGGCTGCTTGATCCTGGAGATCAAGGCGGTGCAATCCTTCGAAATTTCGGTAACTATTTTTCAGTTCGACACTTCAGACTTTCATTGAAAGTGGCCATGCGGTTCCTGTTTTTTCAGATACACGTATAAATCCACGATAGAGTATAGAAGGCCACACAAGAGGGCAGGTAATGTACGCACAACGTTACGTTGACATGCGTTCGCGTAACCATCGTTACTGTGGAAAAGCAATGATTATTAAATATTATGGGTGTGGATTCGTATTCTTCCCTTCGTTATCCGGCATGTAAATCGCGTTTGCCCTATTATATTGTCAACTGTGGCCGGTACTGTTCTGTCACATTTTTTTACATTATCTCATAAACGGCATGTTATTCGAACAAAAAATTTATTGAACATAAAATGTGTATTTTTATTTTTTCTACAACTTTTGTCTGAAACATTTCTCATTCTAAAAAGAATTCAGCGAGATATTATCACAAATGTAGATAGGTCTTCATGTAAAGTACCGTTATTGTTGTCAGATTTTAATGAAACTTGAATATTCTAGATAGATTTTCGAAAAATCCTCTAATATTAAATTTCATAAAAATACTTCCAGTGGAGCCGTGTTGTTCCATGCGGACGGACAGACAGACACGACGAAGCTAATAGTCGCTTTTCGCAATTTTACGACCACGCCTAAAAAGCTGTAAACTGACTTTTCCATGTAGCTATGTCATAAAGGATTTCCACACATTTTCTTTAGATTCAATATCACAAACTCCACTCAATGTTGGCGATCAGTTCCGATTTTCAGTCATATTAACCCATACAAGAGCAGAGGTCATAAATTTACTTTTTTTCTATCTGTGTTTCCACAGATGGCGTTGTTGGTTATACAGCGCAATTTCTAATTGGACTCCTTCGCTAATAAATAAGTTTCCTAACTGATGAAAGGCCGATCCCAGTGACCGCGCGGTCTAATGCGTGGGTCTGCGACCGCTCGCTTGCTGGGATTGTGGGTTCGTAACCCTCTTGGGGCATGGATGTCTGTCTGTTGTGAGTGTTGTGTGCTGTCAGGTAGAGGTCTCTGCGACGAGCTGGTCCCTCGTCCAGAGGAGTCCTACCGAGTGTCGTGTGTCTGAGTGTGATCGTGAAGCCTCGATAATGAGGAGGCCCTTACCCACTAGGGGCTGTTACGTCATTGAGGAAAAAAAACTGATGACAGATTAGACAAATAATCTTTGCCCTCAACGTTTAAGCTTTTAATTTAGAGTCGCAGATAAGCTTCTTTCTTCAAAGGCCACGGAACGGCGAATTAGCTTTTTGATTGACAGGTGTGACTTGCGAAATATTATGGTAATAATGTCGATGTGATAATTATCCTCGGTTTTAGGTCTTATCATGGTTTCATAACGAGGACTATAATGTACACATTTTGTTAATCAAAACTGTTTGCTATATCTCATCATTATGGGTTTAGCTAATTAGAATCTGTGAGGGAAAATCTACAGGTGGTGTGCATTCTGCAGCAATAACCGGTCCCTGGCAATGCGTGCAGCTCAGAACTTGACTGAGGCATTGTCTTAAACTCGTCGCCGGCTTTCAACATGTATTGCCCCTTAAGTGACGTCATAAGTTTTACTGAGAAGGCGAATCAGCAATAGACGTAATGTACTGGACGAAGACGTAATATATGCTCTGAAAATTTTAGTCCGTTTGGATATGACTCCGTTTATATTGGTATATAAGTAGTTAACCTATATTATTCATTCCGTACATTTTCTTTTCTATGTTTATTGTCCGACAAATGTACACTTTTATTCACTATTAACTTTTGTGAAACACAGTGCTACATGTTTCGAACCTTATCGCGGTTCATCTTCAGGGACATGAGTATTTTAAATTATATTTATTCACTTTTTATCATGTTAACCAATGTATAAATTCGTACAAACAAAGTGATGTATTATTCAGTTTTTTACCATTTTAACCAGTGTATAATTGTACCATTGATGTAATAAAGTCAGTGTAATTTAAAATACTGGGGTCCCTGAAGATGAACCACGATAAGGTTCGAAACATGTAGGACTTTGTGTCACAAAAATTAATAATGAATAAACGTGTACATTTGTCGGACAATAAACATAGTTAACCGATGTTTCGAAGGCGGTTTCTTCACTTTCGACGTCTAAGATATTTCTTGAACTTGTGTACGATTATCGACGTTTCTGAGGAACCCACTGCATTCCAACTTCCACCCTGAATATGGTAGGTACGTGTGTCCTAGACTGCATGATGTCACCTCGCATGTGACGACAGTCTTCATAGCGACTAATGTCAGTACTTGACTGTGCCATGGCTCATGCTGTTAGTCGTAGGATCCTCAGCGTACGGCGAGCCGGGTTACCTTGTGTGCTACATCACAAGGCCACAAGCAGGACGTCCAGGAATGGTGGTTCGATTTTTGGGACAAGCTAGAAATGTATTTCTTTTATACGAGTAAAACGTTCGGACTGGCTCTGGGGCCCACACAGCCTCCAGTTCCGTGGGTAGCGATGGACAAAGTGGCAAGGTCCTGAAATTGGCCAGTCATTCCATCTAATTCTGAAGTTACGAATGAGAAGATCTGTACCTCCGCTTGCTCGTGTGCCTTCATGGGGTGCACGGAGGCGACTTGATGTGTACTTTACCTCTCTTAGGTCATTATGGGATTTGCGGTGGGCAAAGTGGCGCTGGGACAGGTTCTGTCTGGGTACTTCGGTTTTCCCCTACGATTATGATTCCATCATTGCTGCACATTCATATTTCATTCATCTACTACTGACGCTATGTGATACTGGCAATTGGTAGCGTAGTTAAAACACTTCTCATCTCTACAATTGGTAGCGTAGTTAAAACACTTCTCATCTCTACAATTGGTAGCGTAGTTAAAACACTTCTCATCTCTACAATTGGTAGCGTAGTTAAAACACTTCTCATCTCTACAATTGGTAGCGTAGTTAAAACACTTCTCATCTCTACAATTGGTAGCGTAGTTAAAACACTTCTCATCTCTACAATTGGTAGCGTAGTTAAAACACTTCTCATCTGTAGTTTTCCTTCGTTCTTGTAGGTATCATGTCTGTCTTTTTCTTTCTTTATAGGTGGACCAAAATATTTAATTCGCCTGTATTCATTTTAATATTATCTCACATGTAAACGTCCACAACCTCCCTACTGTTTGCTCTTATCTGCTGCAATAACAGTCCTTCACTAGTCAACGCCATAACAGATAATCAAGCCTTACGCCAGCATATCAACCTGTAGCGCCTCTGTCTAACAAGTTTCAGATCCGAGTGCAGTCTTGTGTGTTTTGACACAGTGAAGTGTATACTTTATTATCACCCTGTTAATATGCGGTACCATATATATATATATATATATATATATATATATATACCGTGCATTTCAATAATTAATTAATTATTTCATTCCAACAAATGCACGACACTGTTTTAGTGTTATCTGTCCCTACTTATGTTTCGGCACTTCCTGTGCCATCATCAGAGGTTTCGTTGAGAGTTCACAATCCTCAATGCATCCAATTCACTGTCACAACATATAATTTTTTATATTCAGTGACAGTGACTGACAAAAAAATTATATGTCGTGAAAGTGAATTGGATGCATTGAGGACTGTGAACTCTCAACGACACCGCTGATGATGGCACAGGAAGTGCCGAAACATATGTAGGGACAGATAACACTAAAACAGTGTAGTGCATTTGTTGGAATGAAATAGTTAATTAAATACGGTACCATGTTCAATATCCGAACTGGACAATTTTCATCTCTTTGTGGCCATATTCTTTCGTCTCGTAATTACACGTGGGAAGTGTATCTGCTTAAACAGCTGTATAAACAAACACGATTACAACACGGATCGTTTAATGGTTAAATACAATACACACTTCAGCAACGAAATGAACGTACCGTTATCACTAGCGGCAGCCTTGTGACACACACACCGGGGTTCTGGGTAAACTGAAATTGTCCCTGTGCTGAAGGTTTATACATTCTTAAACTCGGAAATACCTGGAGGATTTTCATCGCTATGAATAAGCGCCAGTATAAATGTCTACTGGGACCACGACGCTGTTAGGATGCTTCAGGGGAAAGAAAGTCATTGCATCTGCCTTAAATCGAACCCGCAATCCTTCGGACATTCATCCCACAACCTAGTCAATACATTAATTGGGATGTTCCGTCTTCTAGGCTTTCTGGATGTAACGTGGACATCTTAAAGTTTTAATAGTAATTTCTTACTGTTCGCTGATACCGGCAAAGCACATAAGAATATAATCTCTAACCAGTGCTCGGTTTTAAATGTTTGGAGTGTATACGGGTGTCATACAAATTCAGGGATTCGCTTGTGTATAATATTTACATCTTTTTAGAAAAATGCTTAGTGTCCAATAATTTCTAAAATGTTCTGACGATGGTATATAACATTGAGAACTAATTGTCTGCTGGACTTTGTCCATCGTCTTGGATAAAATATAAAATATAAAATTACGACGTTTCGGAAGCTGGTTCTTCTTCCTTCTTCAGGTGAAGGGAAGGGAGACACCTACTCAGATGAGTCCTTTAGACCGAGCTAATCTCAATCACTGGACAACTTCAGCCGGTAAACTCCAGCTATAGGAAGAATACCTGAGGATTTTTTACTCGTATTTTATATTGTATCCGGACGATGGACAAAGTCCAGAAGACAATTAGTTCTCAATGCTTGGTTTTCGTTAAGGATTTTACAGCGTGAAAAACACTATTTTTTTTCTTAAGACGAAATTGTCATATTCCTTTAAAATATGGTACTTATCTACCAAACAACACGGCGCCACTTCCAATAAAACCCTAATTCTAACACTTCTAATTAATTAGCGTACCTTACATTCTAAAACTAATCAAACATGCGTTATTCACTGTGTAGGTGAAACATTGTCACAAAACAGCACGATATTATATGTTAAAGCAACAGCAACGTGCCAAGTTCTCTTGCTTGTGAGAAGGAATATACTTTATTCACCAGCGGTGGCTCTTCGCTTTAGGCGGTAAATAGATTTTCCGCTCACTTGGGGGTCGTAATGACTGTTCAGATTCGATTACACTTTCTAGATATTTCCCACTCAAATTCCCTCATGCGTATCTAAAAGTATAACGTCTAGTTAAATGCTCAGATTCTTAAACATCAGCTCGTTTGTGACGCTGTTAGCCAAACAGAAAGGCGGCTGTTTCCTTCTACGGCTTGGGTTAAACAGAGTAAAAAAAAAAGTGATACCTGCTTCAAGTTGACATTTTTTTCCCCCAGAACAATTAATTCGGAATGGGCCGTGCCATGGCTCAGGCGGTTAGTCAACGGCCTCTCATCGCGGAGGCCCGTGTTCGATCGTGGGTCAGTCCATGTGGGATTTGTGGTGGAAAAAGTGGCACTTGGACAGGTTTTTCCCGAGTACTTCGGTTTTTCCGTGTCAGTTTCATTCCACCGGTGCTCCATTACTTGGAAAAATGGAAAAATTTTCATCTTTCTCTTCATCTTCATCACAAGGGTTGCACAATAAGCCTTAAGGCTGCGGTGCTTCCGTAGCGTCTGCTGCGGGGCCCTTCTCCACAAGAAAAATATGCGGAAAAATACCTTTTTTTGTTGACGTGGAACAGACTGTGTTAGATTTTTGTAAAAGCTTCATGAAAATGTTTAACCCTTTGTGTCGCTTTCTAACTAAAAATATGTGTTCCGCAGGGCTCGGTCTGTCTCAGATTATTCCGTCTGTCATGTTTTAAGAGTGCTACATGTATTGACTCAGAACATTTCTTCCGCCACAAAGTATTTTGAGTCTAAACCTTTGATTCTGCTCTTTATATGCATGACCTTCAAAATGTTATGTGAACTCTAGAGGTTATGCTATGTATATTTGTATATTATGACTTATTGCACATCCAGTTGTCACTTCAACAGACTTATGGATCCGTGGAATGTATGTATGTATGTAAGTTGCTGTTTTATTGTGTTTTTTTCGAGAATAATGTATCGACGCTGCATCAGATACTCAAATTACGTAACGTTGAGGTATTAGTATCCTGGTAACTGTTAACTCCTAGATGTATTGCTTGCAGCGAAATGTTGATGATAAAGTATGAATTACAGATGAAATGCGAGGAAATAAGCGCAGAAAAAAAGGAGATTTTTGAGAACGTACGAGAGCTGGGAAATGTGAAAAATATTTGAAGAGAGTTACCCGGTGTCTGGTACGACTTGTGGTTGTGAACCAGGGCCCTTAACAACTAGGTCCTGTTATTCGGTGCGTTAAGCGGTGGATGTTTATTAGAAAATAACAAGTTTGTTTGTAATCATGTGATAATTTTATTTTCTATATATTTTGAACTGCTATAAATTTTGGATTACGGTGTTGGTAATGTGTAGAAGTTTGGAGGAGGGGGGCGTGGAAGATAAAAGTTCCATACTATTAAATTTCATGGAGGTTTTACAAAAGTATTCATCTAAATTTATGCACTCAGAAGAGTATTGGCTTTCGTTTATTTACCTATGTACCCCACATTGACAATTGTTGCGAATACAGTCACCCCCGATGTAGCACCGCTGTTTTTTTCACCGCAATTTGTGGCCGTATATCGAAGGTGGCGCTAAATCAAAATGATCTATAACAGGAATTTTCTGTTTACAGACTTTTCACAAATTGAGGGTGGCGCCATATCGGGGTTTGACTGTGTAAGTTTTATTTTTAATGAGAACTACATACGTATTACATAAATGTTGTAAAACGAGTGCTTCTTGAAATAATCCATCAAGTTTGACATGAGCTTCATATTTGTCCAATATGAATAAACATTATATTGGTCTGACCCGCAGGATTCCAATAAAACGAAACCACGAAATTCGTTCATCAGTTTCAGAGAATAAACACGCAGACGGGAGGACAAAATTTCCCTTATAAACTTTCAGCTCGCGCATTTTCTGCACAGAACCCTTGTTCCCGCCAAACAGTCATTCGCGGCGGCCATGTTTACCTCCCGAATATAAATCAATGTAGCGTTCAACTGTTTCATAGGATCTCAAATAGGTGACACAACACGAGTGTCCTGAATTTGCACGTCGGATAGCACGATAGGGCTTGTGTAGCTTAACTTTATGCTACCGGTGTTTCTTCAGGAGCTAGTACAACACCTGCCTACACAGGACACATCTTTACAGGCCACAGGGACTTGATGCTTCTTGATCGAAAACTTGGACGTTCGATGTTTGTATGCATATAAATGTATATATTATCAACAAGGGTATATGGATAAATTTTAACCAAGGAAGTCTTAACATCTTACTAGTTATAGTATCAATATTATTGTATTTATATCTGCTATTTTATATATTTTATATATTTTTCAACCTTGTACTCGTGATATTGACGTATTAATGTTATATATTCCTTTGTATTGACGTCTCTCTGAGGATAGCGATTTATCGCTGGAACATGTAGGACGGTTGTGTTTGTGGATAACTTATAACTTTATTGTGTGCGTATGCTAGTTATATACACGATTACTAGTACTCCGCAGCCGTCCAGACCGGCCCTGGGGCCCACCCAGCCTCCTATACAATTGGTACCGGGTCTCTTTCCCGTGGGTAAAGCGGCCGGGGCGTGGAGTTGACCACCCACCCTCATCTAGTGCCAGGGTTAAAGGAAGAGTAGAGCTAAACCTCTACTCCCCCTCTGGGCCTTCGTGGCCTGTTCTAGGGAGAACTTTACCTTACCTCTCGTCTAGTCAAAAATACTCATTTGTTTTATCATGTCATACTCTGTTCTCAGTTACTTCCATTCATATCCCCGTATCTAACAGTCTCTTCCTTTGAGACTTTCCGGCCGAATTTTTAAATATATTTTTAATTCGAATTTTCAGGTTTTCGCAGCGGTATAGCTAAGATATGACTCCGCGTCACAGGGTACTCGGTTCCCGACGTTTCGCAGCAAGGTAGTCGTCTCATCTTCAACGGGCAGATGTCCAAGAATATTAGACGGGTCCCCCCTTGAATATGAGACCACTGCTCTGTTTCACAACGTCGGAAACCGAGTACCCATTGACGCGGAATCATATCCCAAAAGAAGGGAAACCTCAAATTTCTAATTTTTCCCGTATGCCTTACATTTCGCTCCTATCTCAGTATTGTTTATTTGGTGACCCTAAAATATTATGCAAATAGATATGTGGTTATCTCCCAGACTTGTGTCGGTTTATCTGTTGTAGCAGCATATACATCCTTCTTTGCATCGACCCCAAAACTATGTTATTTGCTTAGACTGAAAGACCACCATTCATAACCGTGCAAAAAAAATAGGCAAAAATTTTATTTTTGTAGAATTTAATTCTAAATTCTAATTTAATTCTAAAAGGCCGCCTCATTTTTCGACGCTTCACGATCACACTTTTTAGACACACCAAACTCGGTAGGACTCCTCTGGACGAGTGATCAGCCCGTCGCAGAGACCTCTACCTGACAACACACAACGCTCACAAGAGACAGACATCCATGCCTTAGGCGGGATTCGAACCCACGATCCTAGTAAGCGAGCGGCCACAGACCCACGCCTTAGACCGCGCGGCCACCGGGATCGGCGATGTAGAAGATAGGAAGGTAAAATATTTTGAACTGAGTTCTGTGTAACATCTGAAGTATCCTTTCTGCTCTGTATTTCCTCGTCAATGTGATTTTCATTTGCTACTCTGTGCAGTAGCGTTATCCACTGAAACATCATTATAAAACGTAATGACAGGCGGTCCCCAAATACAAGTAACACCCACGTGGAATGTTGATTTCCAGCTCAGTTGATTAACGATGTAATTTTGCGACCGTAACTAAATGAGTGGACTCTGTCAATTCTGAACAGACATGTGACATTCTGTCCAACTGATCCCTGCTGGAGACTGTTTATATGAAGTATTACATTTGTGAAAATTATGATAAGTAAATATAGTCTCTGTGTGAAAGTAGTTCCACAGCGGTATGTCTTAACTACTGAAGTTTATTTTTCTTAATGTCCTTGAAGGTTGTAGCGTGCATAGTCACGTGTTTAAATACCTGTTGATTTTGAAAACTTACGCAAGATTAATTCAAAACGTGAAATGGGAATGCTTTGTGATTGAATGTGTAATAAACTAGTTGTTTGATTTTAGCCCAAGTTTGTACAGTTTAGACACGACCTTGCAAGGAAGCACTTGAGGATGAGACGTGGAAGGAATAAACATTTTTATGACGGATTTTGATGGGTCTCACCCCGTTATGCGAACTGAGAAGTTAAACTGAAGTATTTCGTTAGTAGTGTTGATGGTAATTGATGACTGTCTTGTAATATTTACAACAAAGCGGGATGTCTAGTGTAAAAAAGAAATATATTTTATCAACAAAAATAATTACGTTAGTGATAATATTTACATTAATATTAAACAATAAAAAACGTACATTAAACCTGAATACATGCATTATTACAGAAATAATACGTCGTAAAACAATCACTATTTCGTTAGCAAGCATTTATAATCGACGGTTGTAAATTAGATGTCTTCAGAAACTTCAAATTAACCTTGAAACGCCTCAAATATCAATAATTTCCCTAGTATTAACACGAAGGCTGCAAGCAAAGTCAGGTCCATTATTAAGTAGCCCATTTACCCTTTAACGGCCTGCACTGGGTGAATGGGCTGGGGAGGGGTGGGGGGGTTGACGGACGTTTATTGAACGTGAGATTTAGGGAGCGGCAACTCAAAGTTACATGTTGTTCGAAAATAGATGCGAGGCGCCATAATTTTATAAAAGGCCAATAAGTGTCCGTTTACCTCTCCTAATCATTCAAAGTGGTGTACATAATGTACCAAACTCCACGTAATTTGCCTGTTACAGTGGTTACCATGCTGTGGTTCCCTGCCTTTCAAGAGCACAAAGGGGACCAGAGCCATAAACACGTTGTATGCTTACAGAGAGAATTATCACTGCCAGCGGCCATGTAGACAGTGTAAATGATAATTAATTACAGGAGCAGCTGGATATACGAGTATAGGCCATAGGTGAATCCTGTCAGATTTTCAAGATGGATTCTGGTATGGAGTTAGATATTTCTAACCTGGTGCAAAAATGGAATGTGGATCGGGATAGCGTAGTCGGTATGTGGACTTGCAACAGGCTGGACGGTCCGGGGATCGAACTCTGATGAGGGTAAATTTTCCGCAGCTGTCCAATCCGGCCCTGGGGTCCACGCAGAATCCTTTACAATGGATACCGGGTCTTTTTCCGAAGGTAAAGTTGCTGGGGCGTGGCGTTAACCACCCACTCCCATCCAGCGCCGAGGTTAAAGAAAGAGTATAACTATACCTCTGCTCCCCATCTGTGCATTCATGGGAAGGTGTAGTTTTACCTATTACTAAAATTGAATTTTACGTCTTTTGGTATAAACAGATATTGGCAAAAAATTTGAAATATGCCATAAAATGTCCGTATTTTTGTCGTTAAAGTTTAAAACTTTATTTTTGCGTGTGACTGTTAGAGGAAATGTAAAGAAAAATTATACCTGACTTTAAACCAGTACGGTAGGTTTGTCTGTAATGCGATTAACGTCTGAGCAGCGGCTTTTCATGTGCAGTAAAGGCGCGTTGAAGTCAGTGGTTTACGGACTGTAGGCAGTGAAACGAGAACGGGTGGAACTTGTGCTGGAATATTAACAGTTACGTCGTTATGTGCCGGTCCAACAGCACCAGAGCCGTGCATGTAAACGTAGTTGTAAGAGAGATTCCTGGAAGCAACGCGTTTCTGATTTTTAAAATTGCAGCATACGTAACTGTCAGCAGAGATGTAATTACAAGAACTCAAACCGCCTCTTAACAACTTCATAACTCCTGATGAGTCATACTGGGAATCGGAAACTTTCTGCTTATTTGTTAGCATTAGAAGCGAGAAGTTAGAATGCATGGGTGTCCAATTAGTGAAATTACTGTGTGACGTGGGAACGAAATACGTTTTACTATAAAACACACAAATAATACATTTCATTCTTAATCCTCTGGAGTACATAAGTAATCTGCATAATATTTATATATATATATATATATATATATATATATACCATTATGCTTTTAAGTCTTAAATTACATTTTTCAAGTCAACACACAAGGAATGCATGTATTAAGTAAGGTAATTTTCTCCCCTATAACAAGCCATGCTGGCACAGAGGGGAATTAGAGGTGTACCTCCACTCATTCTTAGCCTAGGCGCTAGTTGGAGGTGGGTGGAAAACGCCACACCCCAGCCGATTTACCACCGAGAAATATGATCGGTACCCATTTTACGGTGTCGGGGGGCACGCGGTGGCGCTTTTGGTTGAGGCACTGCGATACAAGCTGGAAGGTCGCGGGTTCTATTCGAGATAATCCTTTCGGTCGCACTATGGCCCTGGGGTCGACTCAGCCTCTAACAGAAATGAGTACCAGGAATATTTTCTAGGGGATAAAGGCGGCCGGTGGGTAGGGCTGACAACCTTACCACCTTCATGTGCCGATTTTTCTAGAAATCTGGGAGCCTCAACTTCCTGGAAACCTCAGGGCCTGGCCAGGCTTGTAATGAGATTGCTTTACCTTTATCCATTATACAGGAGGCTAGGTGTGCTCCAGGACCGGTCTGGAAGGATGTGGGGAAGAGAAAATATTTTGCCTCTACCGGGATTCGATCTTTGATTAGCCCGGCCTGTAGCGCGTCGCTGTGCCGACTGCTGTATGCTTATATTTTATTAAATTAAGTGAACTGTGCGGTACCTCCTTTGCTACCCATTGGGATATAAGAATTTTAATGTCCGACAAGTTCTGACGGAAGCACGTGTTCACCGTCTGCACACAGTTCGCCGTGCGTGTCTGTCTACGTCTTTGACATGTGTGTTGTGCGTGTAATCTACACGTGTACTTACAGGCGTAACGCAGTACAGTGTTTGTAACCGGAGATTTTTCTTGCATTCAGCAGAAAGGCACCGGGCACATCCTGCCCCTACCAATATACTAAGATAAGCACAGCGAGATGTATATGGGCTGGAACGGTACCCAGTTCGAATCTGTGCTGGATTCCAGGCCAACGTTTTGAAATATAAGGTTTTCACAGCAATGATAATTAAGATTACGGGCTTCTGGGATGTGACGCCGTGTAGTTTTATAGATAGTTATCAAAGTTTCGATTGACTCAACTGCATCTGTCCTCAGGAACTTCTACACTGCATCACATTCCGAGATATTGTAACGTGCATTAAGATATTCCCCAGGAAAATCATTCAAATTATGCACGGCCGAATCTTGATCGAATCGACATTTTTTTTATATATCTTTATGTTTCTCCACCCTACACAAACTCTGTAGCCAAGCAGAGTAATTAGATAACCTAATATGTATTCAGTATGAGTTGAGATAGCTCAGTCGGTGTATTGCCTAGGCTAGGGGCTGGACCTCGGAGAAGTCGTTTTTCGATTCCTGGCAAGGGCAAGAGAGGTATAGCTTATTTAAAGTGTCAAGACGGGCTGTGGAGCCCACCAGCCTCCTATTCAATGGGTACCGAGGAAATTTCCTGGGGAGTGAAGTGACCCCAACATGAAGCTGTCCGCTCACCCCATGTAGTGCCGAGTTAAAGAATGAATGGAGCTGTATCTTCACTTCCCCTTATTCCTTATTGGCGTGCACAGAGACACCATTACTTTAAGGAGATTTCAGTCGCACGTAGCTGATACTTTTTTTAAGGTGGAGTAAAATCTGTTTAACTGTTCTTAGGTTAGAAGCAGGAATAGAAAAACACAGTCAAATGAAGTATGCAACAAAACAGTGAAACCTGCCTATAACGGAAACGGAAATGACCGAATTTTTTCCGTTACTGGCAGGTTCCGTTTATTACAGGGGTTTGAATTTTGGGTCCTCCGAACTCCAGATCGTCGGGACTGTAAAGGTTTTCTGCTGAAGACAGGTTTCCGTTCTACCCAGGTTCCGTTTAAGACAGGTTTGACTTAGTAAGTTTACTACACCTTGTTTCGGATAGCAGTTACCACCCTCAAAGCACTGGCACAAAACAAATGCACACGGAAATTATGACAGTGACGAAGCGACAACATTGTAACAATGTGCAACTTCGTAGAATGCGAGATGTTGGGGTTCTGTCGGCGGCGTGACTGAGGGTTCAGGTCTTCCGGGATGTGTGTCTGTGTCAGAAGAAGACACTACGGTCGTTCCAAACGTCGGGAACGTCACACACGGCGACACGGAGCGTCTCATCCCAGAAGACTTGAATCCTGACCTTTAGAACAGAAAAGAACTTCACACGTGCGTGTTGAAAGCCTCTGCGTTTACAAAAGCACCACCACACCCAAGCCCTAAGTGAATTTGTGATGCACGTGACGCTAATTGCAAAATGTAAACATTTAACTGTGATATAGTCATGTCAAAATTGTGTCCATCTTAGTGACAGTGTTTGAAAGTCCTGAGTACTATGATAGTTTATAAATCAGATTAATGCTTTGCAATTCACTGTTTTGCGTAGAACGTCGCCTAATGACGGTTAGAAAAATATCTGACATGTAGCCGGGACAGCTCAGTCGGTATAGCGACTATCTGTGGGCTAGACGGTACGGGGATAGAATCCCGGCAGGTTTTTCTCTTCTCCAAGAAGATAAAATCTTTTGGCCCCACCGGATTTCGAGCTCCGAACTTTCCAGTCTGTAGCGAGGTCCTTTACAGACTACGCTATCCCGGCCTCTGGTTTCCTTATGATTTCTTTAAATTTCCACTAAATTGGTAAGTTCTTAAAATTGCATGCTTTAATTGGAGATACGGATTGTGAAAACAAGGCATAATGGTACAGAATGCCGTGCATAAAACTGATAGTTGAGTTTATGTTTCATATGAAGCAGTTGTTATAATTATGCAGTAGAAATGCCGGGCAGTGGGTTTGGAGAGAAAATGAGGTTGCCGCGGGGGTGAAAATTTCGCTTCATTAATTTATAATGGATTTCGTTCCTAAGGACTTCGATACTCTAGTATTCCGCTGGGACAGATGGCCCAATAGGGGCTATGATTTCGTTGAAAACAACGTTGCATATGTATGTTTTAATAAAATCTGTTCTTGTATTATTTGCTGTGTCACGGAGGCACTTTGTGGCTTACGTCCAGAACTTCCATAGTATAGACATTAAAATTAAATTTTTTTTTAACACGGGCCCGGAATATAAAATTTAATAAGAATCCATTCGGCAGTTTGGGGGCTTAAATGTACTAACACTATATGTACCTTATATGACAATTTTATAAACTTAATATGAAAACATAAAAATCCAATGTAAATTATTATTATTATTATTATTATTTACTGCAATTGGGTTTTCACCCGGTGGCAGTAGTCCTTACACTAGTACACACAATACAAATGTTTTCACCCGGTGGCAGTAGTCCTTACACTAGTACACACAATACAAATGTTTTCACCCGGTGGCAGTAGTCCTTACACTAGTACACACAATACAAATGTTTTCACCCGGTGGCAGTAGTCCTTACACTAGTACACACAATACAAATGTTTTCACCCGGTGGCAGTAGTCCTTACACTAGTACACACAATACAAATGTTTTCACCCGGTGGCAGTAGTCCTTACACTAGTACACACAATACAAATGTTTTACCCGGTGGCAGTAGTCCTTACACTAGTACACACAATACAAATGTTTTTACCCGGTGGCAGTAGTCCTTACACTAGTACACACAATACAAATGTTTTCACCCGGTGGCAGTAGTCCTTACACAGTACACACAATACAAATGTTTTCACCCGGTGGCAGTAGTCCTTACACTAGTACACACAATACAAATGTTTTTACCCGGTGGCAGTAGTCCTTACACTAGTACACACAATACAAATGTTTTCACCCGGTGGCAGTAGTCCTTACACTAGTACACACAATACAAATGTTTTCACCCGGTGGCAGTAGTCCTTACACAGTACACACAATACAAATGTTTTCACCCGGTGGCAGTAGTCCTTACACTAGTACACACAATACAAATGTTTTCACCCGGTGGCAGTAGTCCTTACACTAGTACACACAATACAAATGTTTTCACCCGGTGGCAGTAGTCCTTACACAGTACACACAATACAAATGTTTTCACCCGGTGGCAGTAGTCCTTACACTAGTACACACAATACAAATGTTTTCACCCGGTGGCAGTAGTCCTTACACTAGTACACACAATACAAATGTTTTACCCGGTGGCAGTAGTCCTTACACTAGTACACACAATACAAATGTTTTTACCCGGTGGCAGTAGTCCTTACACTAGTACACACAATACAAATGTTTTCACCCGGTGGCAGTAGTCCTTACACAGTACACACAATACAAATGTTTTCACCCGGTGGCAGTAGTCCTTACACTAGTACACACAATACAAATGTTTTTACCCGGTGGCAGTAGTCCTTACACTAGTACACACAATACAAATGTTTTCACCCGGTGGCAGTAGTCCTTACACTAGTACACACAATACAAATGTTTTCACCCGGTGGCAGTAGTCCTTACACAGTACACACAATACAAATGTTTTCACCCGGTGGCAGTAGTCCTTACACTAGTACATACAATACAAATGTTTTCACCCGGTGGCAGTAGTCCTTACACTAGTACACACAATACAAATGTTTTCACCCGGTGGCAGTAGTCCTTACACTAGTACACACAATACAAATGTTTTCACCCGGTGGCAGTAGTCCTTACACTAGTACACACAATACAAATGTTTTCACCCGGTGGCAGTAGTCCTTACACTAGTACACACAATACAAATGGACATATAATATACATAAAAATAACAATACAAAACAAACTATACACAATTACAAAACAAAATACATACAGTAAATACAAGTACACACATTAGAACACCGTACACACCTTACGAAAACATCCACACCTTACAAAAACACCCATAAAATTATAATGTACTTTTTTCCCCCTGATATTGCTTCCAGGGTGTCCAGTATATTCCGCATTATAAACAAAACTTTGTAGCCTGTGTACACGTTTCACTGCTACCAGTTCGCTGTTTTTCGATTGAGACATCAAAGGTTACCCCGAGATGCTGCATTTCTTCCATATGGATGTAGGAGTGGGCTTGTGAAGCCTCTCGCGCATTGGACTCAGTGTTATGTTCTTGTTACAGCACCGTGTTATGTGCCAGGATTCCAAACACAAACACTTCTATGTGCAGGGCTAATGCATATGTATCGCGTACTGCACAGCTCTACCATTGAACTTATCAGCAATGACAGCGTTACAGGACTGAAGTAGCAGCAGTCATTTGAATGGCAATAGCTTCACAAAATGTAGCGATTTGTAAGTGCTCTTTTTTTTCAGTTCTTTGCCTCATCGACCCTTTGGTTCACATTGCTAACATACTGGAGCAGAACAGTTCTTGGAAAGCTAAAAGTCGCTCAGCTGATTAAGGAATTTTACTTAACCTGAAGGTTTGTTGTAATGTTTACCAGAGACCGTCACTGATTCCCACACAGGTCCTGATTAATCCAGTAAAATCCACAAATCTTCTCGCTTAAAAATCCGTTTTAATAATATCATCTACTCCATGACTAGGTCTCCTACGAAGTATCTTTCCGTCATGGGGGCCTTTCTGTATATATCAGGCGGTTAGTCGCCGGTGTGTCACCGCAAAGGCCTGAGTTCAATCCCAAGTCGTTTTTGTGTAAAAAGTGGCACTGGGAAAGGTTAATCTCAAGTACGTCAGATTTCCCGTGTCATTATCACTTCATATCGCTTCATACTTGTTCAGTCATGTTACTGGCGCTGCGTAAACTTTGCAGTTGACAGCGTCGTTAAATAATACAGTTTAAAAAAGTATATTTAAAAATAATACGTTTCTTTCATGGTTACAAACTGTAATTCTGTATGTATTTCTCCCTCATATTCCTCGATTCAGTTGCCCCAAATAACCTAAGAACAAATAAACAGACTCTTTATATCAAATTTTTCGTCTTCACGTGGCGCACTGAAGGCAGCGATCGGTATTTATGAGCGGTTAGTAGATACAGACAAGAATGCTGCGTTACGTAAGTTGGAAGGCTGCTGGCTATACACTGTCGAGGAAGTAACAAGTAATGAGAATAGGGAAACAGTTTAGTAACTGATCTGTTGCCTGACACTGCAGAATAACTGGCTTGTTAGTTGAGTTAATGAATAAATAATGATTTATATATTAGTTGGATATCTGTTGGAATGAATAAATGAAGAAAATAACGGCCTTGCTGGATGGCTGGCTGAATGACTGCCTTGCTGGTTAAGGAATATCTGGTTGGCTGAATGATTATGAACAAAAGGCTTGCTGAATGACTGCCTTGCTGGTTAAGGAATAACTGGTTGACTGAATGACTGATTATGAATGAAAGGCTTGCTGAATGACTGCCCTGCTGGTGAAGGAATAACTGGTTGGCTGAATGACTGCTTTTCTGGATTATGAATGAAAGGCTTGCTGAATGACTGCTTTGCTGAATAAATGAAGAAAATAACGGCCTTGCTGGATGGCTGGCTGAATTACTGCCTTGCTGGTTAAGGAATAACTGGTTGACTGAATGACTGATTTTCTGGATTATGAATGAAAGGCTTGCTGAAGGACTGCTTTGCTGGTTAAGGAATATCTGGTTGACTGAATGACTGATTATGAATGAAAGGCTTGCTGAATGACTGTCCTGCTGGTTAAGGAATAACTGGTTGGCTGAATGACTGCTTTTCTATATTATGAATTAAAGGCTTGCTGAATGACTGCTTTTCTGAATAAATGAAGAAAATTAGTGGCTTGCTGGATGGTTGGCTGAATGACCGCCTTTGCTGGTTAAGGAATAACTGGTCGTCTGAATGACTGCTTTGCTGGGATATGAATAAAAAGCTTGCTGAATGACTGACTTAATGAGCGACTGATTTGCTGTGTACTGAATGAATGCGTAAATTAATAAATTCTTCGCAGTTAATGAATTAATGTGTGGCCGAATGAATTAATCAAGGAGGACTGAATTAATATCTGTTTCGCGAAATTAAAATTTCTCACTGTGATGTCTATGAAGAACGCGATCTTATTTTATCTGACTCGATGTAGTGTGGTAGATATTTACCGGCGTTTCGGAGGGACCTGTTGCCTCCATATTTAGGGTAGAAGAATATTCAACTCTGCCCAGTCATCTACCACGAAGATGGGTGCAGCACATTCTTCTGATGCTTACGCAGTGGCGGACTGGGTCTAAAAATATTGGTTGCCAGGAGACAAAGGGGGCCCACCCACAACTATTAGGCTATAATTTAATTTTTATAAGAAATAAATAAAATTTTCAAAAAATACATAAGTGGAAAAAAGGTACAATTAAAATTTTTGCGAAATAAATGTATATTTTTTAGTAATTACAGTGTACATATATTGTACATATTACTGGCAGTATACAGTAGATACTAAATGTAAATACAGATTGTCATAATTGAATTTTTAAATTATTTTTTTTTAATTTTAAATAAATGGTGGATTTTATTAAAATTGTTTTATTAAAATGGTAATACAACGTAAATTTTAGTTGCATACAGTAATAATATTGGAACTTCTATTATATTTCCAAGCTACTAAAAGTTCATTAACATTTTTAACATATTGTCTAATGTTTAAGGGGGCCCACTTGCCATCGGGCAAGCTGACACCCTGGCCAGTCCGCCACTGTGCTTACGTTTTTACTATAATACATGGCGGCATGTCCCATAAAGAGTAATGTTATTCTTATTTAATGTTTGATTGGTTGAATAAGGAATCGCTGCTAGATTGAATGATTGTTTGCATGGCTTAGCTGACTGGCCGACTGAATTAATGAAAGACTAAATGAGTTTCTGGATGAATGAACGAAAGGTATGCTGGAACAGTTAGTTTCTGTACATATGTATTGCTTTCACAGGCTATGCACGACGCCGAATACGAACAACCGTTTTGTGTCTGGCCGGCCCTAGCGTGGTATCGCTCGTTCCGTTCTGTTGCCTTCTGGTTGGCAGGAACTTCGGTCTGACAGATACACTCAAAGCGAGAGTCACGATAAATCCGTAGTTCTGCTAATTTAAAAACTTCCTTTATATACTGGTGGAGGTTGCAGTTACAAGTGAGCCCAACTACAACTTTAGCAATAACAAGTGTAATGCCACAGGCACATGTCCTGAGCTAACTCTGACCTTTCAAATTGTCGTTTACATTACACACAGAATATGTTTCATGCTAATGGGCAAACATGTATAAACTGCGGTTTGAAAACATCGGGAGAAATTATTAATCTGTAACGAAACTCTT
The DNA here is from genome assembly GCA_021186555.1 of Reticulitermes speratus. NCBI lineage: Eukaryota > Metazoa > Arthropoda > Insecta > Blattodea > Rhinotermitidae > Reticulitermes > Reticulitermes speratus. Next base: position 6,956,828 of record JAJKFL010000026.1, on the reverse strand, counting down.
TTAAACCTAGGCAGTTTGTTTTGCCAGAGATTACGTGTAAGTAAAATATTAATGAACGGCTGAAATTGATCCTGATCTGAGCTAGCTGAATTCCATTATGCAAAGTTCTGGTGAAAGTGTATCACATTCATGACCACTCAGGATTTGGAATTTCTCTATCTTTGACCTTTGAAAAATTCCAAAATTAAATAAAAACAACATATCAGAAACTGGATTTTTTCTATCCTCGGGTATGGGGTGGGGAAAAAACTGCTGATTCATGCCCACTCTCGATCTCAGTTTAAGCCAATCTTTATCACAAGGCACGTTTTGTAGTACGTACATACTTTTAATATTATCTCCAAATTAAACCTTTATCTATCACGTTTATTCTCCCTTGAGAATTAAAATTATATTCATTTTTCAACTGCTCAATTCGTGCTACATTTTCAGCCCATGTCATCTGAATTTAATTTATTAGTTCAAAAATATTTGAAGCGTGGTACAAATTTCCCAAATGTCATATGTGATGATCTGTCGTCAGTCGTGGTCCCTTGTTAACAGGTAATGAACCTTCTGGTTTCCTAAAATGCAAGGCATTTAATAACCAGCTGAGTAACTAGTAGCTTCCAGAGAAGGACTCATTATCTTTGTATTATTGTTGTACGAGTACAAATGTAAGAATCGTGTTGCTATGTCCGAGCACTTATGTTGTGAAAGCAGTGTTTATTCGTGTTTTGGAGGTGCCCAGTTCGAAAGTTGGCCAGATCACAGACAACCCGGTCTGAGTGTTTCGTCGTTTATCTTAGCCACTCGAGGAAAATTCCGGGGAAGCACCTCAAATTAGACCACGACATTCTGTGCAAGGTATTTTTTCATTATCTTCCTCTCTTCAGACGATAGGCACTATAGAATAAGTTACTGACAGAGACAGAGCATGTCTGTTGTAAATGGGACCGAATCGATTCGTCTGAAAATTATCAGTGTAAAATGTAATTTAGCTTATGACAATGTCAGGCGTAATTAGTTCTTTCTGTTGTCTGTCTTGCGACAGGTCCATAGCCTCTTCCAAAGCAAATTCTCCACAGAGTGCGATCTAGTGCTTCCTCTTTCAATTTCCAGTATTCTCTCTTTTCCTTAAGGTCATCCAGTAGCTGCTTACTTCTTCTTCCTCGTCTTCCCGTCACTTCTATTCTTCCCTGTATCTTTCCTTCAATATCATGTTTTAGCAGGCAGTTCCTATGCAAGATGTGACAAATCCAGTTAGTCAGGCGTGATGTTGGTATAATTAATTAATAATTGTCACATTCCTTTACAGAATGTTTCATAAAGTATGGCAAAATTTTATGGTCAGTCCGAAGTGTTGTGATTGATTAGTTTTTTGACTACGTAACGCTGCTTTATCAACTGCCTTAGTTACATAGGGCTGACTGACAGCGTAATGGTGAATTACGAAGTGAAAAGAATCTAGAAAGAAAGGATTTTGCTCATTTTAAGATAATATGACAATATCTGCCTGAATGGACTGATGAATATTCCGGGAATGATTTGTTACGTATTTTAATTCACGACGAATTCGTGCTGAAATCTTCTGACCACAGATACGTCCGTCAGTAGTAAACTAGGCTCAGAGACCGCACTGTTTTACCGTGCGACAACATGTGTTACACTTACTGTCAACTGCTACTAGAGAAGAAAACCGAATTTTAAACACGCGTCCTCTGATTCTGGTACTTGTAGTTCGCTTGATTGCGCTCACTGGCCCTGAAGCACGGGTTTTGATCAAATGCACTAATCCCTATCTGTCTGTCTGTGTAATACTGCCATGTGACAGGCAACTGACGCGCCGTGAGTGGTATATCACTTTTTAATCCGTAACTAGTGAACGATCAGTTGAAAATGCAAGTGAAAAACTTGAGAGTCCGTACTTCTAGCTATAGTTTCCATAGATAACATTTAAACTATTAAACGTTATAGCCATTGAGGTAAAGGTAAAGTTCTCCCTAGAACAGGCCACGAAGGCCCATAGGAGTAGTAGAGGTATAGCTCTACTCTTTCTTTAACTCTGGCACTAGATGAGGGTGGGTGGTCAACTCCACGCCCCGGCCGCTTTACACCCCGGAAAGAGACCCGGTACCCATTGTATAGGAGGCTGGGTGGGCCCCAGGGCCGGTCTGGACGGGTGCTGAAAATCTAGCCCCCACCAGGATTCGATCCCCGGGCCGTCCAGCTCGTAGCGAGTAGCTATACTGAGCTATCCCGGCTCACTATAGCCATTGAGGAATGTGTTGAAATCATCTAAACAGCCCTTCCTTTCAAATTTTCCGGCTTTGATTCTAAACGAGTGTAAGATTGAAATGAAATAATGAAAAAGCCTTAGAATTTGTTGTAGGGGAGGGGACGGAAAATGGGACAGAGGAGATGGAGAACGGCAGAGGACATGAAGAGGAGAAGGGAAGAGTAAACTGTGAAAACAAGGAAAAATAAAAGAAAAAACAGGAGATAAGGGAGAGTAATGATAAAAACGAGCAAAATGCACGGATGTATGAGGAGCGGGTACATGAATTAAAGAAGATGAGGGCGAAGAGGAAGGTGATGACGAATACTGGCATTTGACTGTTTTATGTGACAGATGAAGTTATAATTATTTGCGTGATTATATATAGTTGGGACTCTAAGAAATGATCAAAGAGATTTGGTTTAATAGGAATCTTTAACTACATCAGGACTTTGCTTCAAACTTCGTTACGATCGCGGAGGGCTGCTCTCACAAACTTTGTCTCCTGTGTACGTTCCAGCAGCTGGTTGTTATAGAAACTGGAGAAAAGAGTCGTATAAGTTCGTCTGGTTATGCGACTGCTCTCATATCAGACACCCACTATATAACTTTACACTTTCTTAATTAGATTCATTCTGATACTTTAATCTAATTCACGTTTCAGAGTGTCTTAACAGAAACTCTTCGTATTGTGTGTGTGAATGATGGGAGACGGTTTATGGCGTAATTATGTGTGTATGTTATATCGATCTCGCACCCTTTCTATGCAAATGTAAATTTTTCATGTATTCACACAAGTGTCAGTTCTTAATATAGAAACTGTGATGTAAGAAAGATAAAGATGTAACTTACTTTCCTCTTCTAATGGAGAAAGGAGAGAAGGAGAATATGGTAATAAAAGGATAAAGGGCAGATACAAGAGAACGAAGGTTTCAATAAAAAAGTATTCTCTGTCATATTTTACCAGGTGTTTTCCACTAGTAAATATTATTCAGAGACTGGCAGTGACTTTGTCGATTTAGTGAAAAAATACGAAGAATTAAGAACTTTCAATTAATTTCTCATTATGTCTCGTGTATTATTGTCCTAACTGTACCTGTAGGCGCGGATTTGAAAGAATACATTCGTGATTTGCTTTAATGTACTACCTTGGTACTGGCTTGGAGAGGTTCGGGAAAACCAGTATACTCAGTTATGGTGGATAATTTAATTCCCTGTTAGGTGGTCTGTTATTTGTTATTTGTCTCCCTCTGCTCTTAATGTTTTCCCTTTGTATTCTTCTCTTCTAGTGTTACAACACGCTTTTGTCTCCTCCTTGTGCTTCCACTTTTTTCTTACTTCTTCTGTCCTGCAAACCTTTTGTCTATAGACTTGTCATACCTCTTCGCAAATACATTTCATCACACACACACACACACCGTGTCACTACGTTCTTCGCAATGTGTGTATTTTGTCTAAATCGTGATTCTTGTTAAAATTTCGGCACTAAACCCATCAGTGCCGGCCTTCGGGACTTAAGACTTGACCTTACTCCAGCCTTGGTGCATCGTAAAGTAGTGAATGTATTTAAGGGTACTATAAACTTAACCCCCGCCCCCGTCATGGGCAGTAGTTAGAATTTAAACCCCAGAGTCATTGAAGGGTTAAGGGTCATGCATAGAAACATGTGCCTGCAAATCAGAATTGTGGGGACCTGCTGTATATCAGATATGTATCAGATACATGCTGTATATCAGATACGTATCAGATACCTGCTGTATATCAGATACCTGCTGTATATCAGATACGTATCAGATATCCGCTGTATATCAGATACGTATGAGAATCCTGCTGTATATCAGATACGTATCAGATATCTGATGTATATCAGATACGTATCAGATAGCTGATGTATATCAGATACGTATCAGATATTTGCTGTATATCAGATACGTATCAGATATCTGATGTGTATCAGATACGTATCAGATAGCTGCTGTATATCAGATACCTGTTGTATATCTGATAAATATCAGATACCTGCTGTATATCAGATACGTATCGGATACCTGCTGTATATCTGATAAGTATCAGATACATGCTGTATATCAGATACGTATCGGATACCTGCTGTATATCAGATACGTATCAGATACCTGCTGTATATCAGATACGTATCATATATCTGCTGTATATCAGATACGTATTCGACGTGATTTTAGGACGGCAGTAGTCTAGAAAGTGAATATTTATTGCCTATAAATGCGTATTTCAAACTGAAGACTTTCTATATAAATTCTAAAAACAGGTTGCTACTAGTACCCCCATTCCCTTTTTCTGTGTATATTGTGGTACTGCTGTCGTCATATATTTTCCGCCAGTATTTCAATACTCCAAATTTCTCGTCCGCTTCCCATGTACAAACGGAAGTGTGAGGTCTGAGAAAACAATAATTAACATAGGTGCCAGATGTGTTGTGTTTTTCGAAAATAAGTAGTATTTCCGCCTACATCTAGCACCGAGTTAGGAAAGAGTGGAGATATACAGGTACGCCCCCTATACGCTTTCATGGCGTGGACAGGGACAACTTTGCCTGTCCTTTTTTACTTATGCTATTCTGACATATTTTCTGACCTAAGTTCGTAATTTATTTTCAAACGCTATCAGTTCGTATTCGGTTAAAGACAGATCATAACACGCGTTCACATTCCCACAACTACGGTACATAGGAGTCGAGCACAAAACGTGTGTATTTGGTGTGAGGCAGAGCTGAGCTATGTAAGGCATGTCTTGATGCTGCCGCGACTCTGCGTTTCACAGCTCCGGAATTCAACACGACCGCAGCTAGTAAGCGTCACTTGGTTCCGACGTATGCTGTTTCTGTTGTAATTAATAAACATGAGAGGAAGGGGTGGAAATAGAGTTTCCTTGCTTTACTTTTTCACAGAATCTTAATTTTCTTTTATAATTTACTACGACGTGATTATTTCACTCCGTCTTATTAACCCTTAGAGGTGAATATTAACGGGAATTATATATAAACATCCAGTCCGTACCGCGCAGTAAACAAACTCCGTCTCAGTTATACAAACCAGTCAGTTAATGCTGTACAGTGAAATAATCGCTGTTTGTTCTGAGATCCACACAAAACACATAAATACAGTCCGTACCGCGCAGTAAACAAACTCCGTCTCAGTTATACAAACCAGTCAGTTAATGCTGTACAGTGAAATAATCGCTGTTTGTTCTGAGATCCACACAAAACACATAAATACAGTCCGTACCGCGCAGTAAACAAACTCCGTCTCAGTTATACAAACCAGTCAGTTAATGCTGTACAGTGAAATAATCGCTGTTTGTTCTGAGATCCACACAAAACACATAAATACACTGTGTGGGCAGAACGTGGAATTGTTGAATGTTAAACATGGTGGTACATATAGTAACCACTGGGCTTTAGAGGGTTAAGCAGCAGATTATCTAATGGACGCGTCCTTGATTTATTTTCGCAAAACGTCTTTCCCATATATCGGTCCGTTTTTTCATAACTAAAAATACTAGGCCGATTTCGATTAAATTTAGTACTAACAGTCCACGTTTTAAAGTGTCTCTCTGTTATGATTTTGTTCTCTCGCGGATGCAAGATGATGTGTATCTGGCCCATTTGAAGTAGACTGTCGAGTTCTACAACAACGGCCCATCCTACAAAATATTATGACGTAACATAAAACGTTTTTTTGTCACATGTTCATGTTCTATTTTGGGCTACTTTTCAGTAAGTGACTAGTTAGCGAAATTCGGACAACAATGACCTTTTCTTATCCATTATGAGCAATTTAACTCTTCAGTGATGACCTCGGTGCACTGTACGGACCTTTACATGCTGCCGGGCTCGGTACACCGTACGGCCGTGTGTGCAGTTAAGGGTATTAAGAATTTTAAACCATTCCGTTCTGGGCAGTAGTTGGAATTTAAACGGCATCATAATTGAATGGCTGAAAGCGGGATTATTCCTGCTTTTTGTTAACACAGACGACTGTTAATAGGATCATTCATGGCTCCATCTATGTAGAATGAAATTAACGATGGAAATCGCACGTGATTCCGTGGTATGTTTGTAATCTTACCATGAAATAGTGCATGTCATTAAATTTTGTTAAGTTAACTAACTAAATAACTAACTAACTCCATGGAGCAGAGTCCTTCCTGAGAAGCTAACAGTCCCTCAGCTAGTCAAGAAATCTCCCGCATTTTATGGAACCCGAATGTTCATTACCGTGTTCACAAGAGCTCGCCACATGTCCCTATCCTGAACCAGATCAATCTAATCTATGCCCCCATCCCACTTCTTGAAGATCCATTTTTAATATTATCCTTCCATCTACGTCTAGGTCTTCCAAGTGGTCTCCTTCCTCCAGGCATCCCCACCAAAGTCATGTATGCACCTCTCCTGTCCCCCATACGTGTCACATACCTCGCCCATCTCATTCTTCTTGATTTGATCACCCGAATGTTATTTGGTGAGGAGTACAGATCATTAAGTTCCTCTTTATGTAGTCTTCTCCACACTCCTGTTACCTCGTCCTTGTTAGGCCGAAATATATTGGATAAGTTTTTCTACACGAATTTCAAGTAGAGAGTTGAAGATATTTTTAGGTACTTTAAATTTACGTGGGCTTACCAATTTCCCATTTTCCCATTTTCTGTTACTATTCACATTATGATGACATCGAAGTTTTTTTTTTTACAAATCAATGGTTGTCAGACTCATATATCTTGACTTTTATTGTGAAGGATGTGTGGAATATCCTTTCACATGTCTGCCGGAATATTCTGAGTGTTATGATGTGCGATAAAATATCGGAACCTAACGTCTGCATTGATTTATCTTTCGTATCAGCCTTCCGTCAGCGCGCTGAGTCTCGTGCACGGGGGAGATACGAGTAAGTGTGATAGCAAATAATAGGAAACTGCGCAGCTCTGAACGATATTACACGCCTGCAGTCGAGTGTTTATGTTCTGATCAGAAACCATCTGCACTGGCGTGATTACTGTCCTCGAAACACGTTAGGTATTTGGGAACTCAAATACACTGTAGTGCGAAGAAGCGATTCAATGGAATTGAGTCATAATTGGAGCATGTTATGAAGAGGTATTATCAGAGTGATTAGTTGAGCATGTAGAAAAATAACGGTATTGAGCACACTTATTGAAGCTGTCTTACAACTGGAAGGTTCATTACCGTGTTCACAACAGCTCGTCGCCAAACTCTATGCTGAGTCACATCAATACCGTCCCCACGCTGACGTCTCCTAGGTGGCGTTCATTTATTTTAGAGAGGAATATATGTACATATATATATATATTACATATATGTACATATGTATATATATTACATAGCCGATCCCAGTGGCCGTGCGGTCTAGGGCGTGGGTCTACGGCCGCTCACTTACTGGGATTGTGGGTTCGAATCCCGCCTAGGGCATGGATGTCTGTCTCTTGTGAGTGTTGTGTGCTGTCAGGTAGAGGTCTATGCGACGGGCTGATCCCTCGTCCAGAGGAGTCCTACCGAGTGTGGTGTGTCTAAAGTGTGTGATCGTGAAGCCTCGAAAAATGAGGCTGCCTAGGCCCCCAAGGGGCTGTCGAGCCATTGAAGAAAAATATTACGTATATGTACAATACGCTCAATTAGAAACTGCTGCTTTAATGAAAGATGCAAAATAATAAATTTGTGAAAGGTCTGCATTTAAATACATGTTGTGTGTTATGTTATAATGCGGTTTTAGAAAGAGCCGTTTTGAAATCAGTAAAGGTAAAGGTAGAAATCACCCCGTAACATGCCAATGGAAACACAGAAGGGAGAGCAGAAGTATAGCTAGACCCATGCTTAACCTCGGCGCTAGATGGGGCTGAATGGTTAACACCACGCCCCGGCCGCTTTACCGCCGGGGCAAGAGGCCAGTTACACATTGTGCAGAACGATGGGTGGGTCCCAGTGTCGGTCTGAACGGGTGTGGAGAAGAGGAAATATTTTGCCTCCACCCTGGTTCAAACTCCGAACCGTCGAGTCCCTGACGAGTCGATATACCGGGTACGTTATCGCAGCCCTTTTTGAGATCAGTAATATAGTCCGTCTGGAAAGTTGGTACTAAATATGAGTTTAAGTGGACTTATATTGAGCAGAAGTTGGCACATCCCACAAGAAAACTCTTCATTAAAAGTTATTATTTCCAACTGCCTTCAATGTAAACCTCTAGCGCCGATTTCTATCAAAATCCGTGTTTCAATCATGAAACATACGAACCTACCTCAGGATATGATCTCCCAGTAATGAATTCACTTTATTCACTTCGTAACAATTTCAACCCAAAAATAAAAAAAATATATGTAGCTTTGATTAAATTTTATAGAAATGAGGAAGATATGTGAATGTAGAATAGAATGAGGAAGAAGTAAATTTATTCGCTGATTGGAAGATCGCAGAAGACATAAGACGGTTTTCAATATCAAGAAGTAATGAAGGAGCTGCAGATAAATTCAGTTTACGATAAAATGAATACCTAGAGACAGAACGTGATTCAGATGGTACCAGCAGTGATTACGGAGGTACTAAATTACATACCAATGGAAAGAATACAACTGCCAGACCAAGGCAAAGATGAAGCTTAAAGTCGTAATATGCTGAAGGACGTAATCCTTTTCGTGGTGGTGGTGGTGGTGGTGGTGGTGATGATAATGATGATGATGACGATGATAATGATGACGATTGAAACCAAACTCTAAATTATTAATACAGGCATAACATTAGTTGTTTGCGAGACTTAATGCTCACGCAACGGTGTTGCTGGTGATTCTAATATTCTATGATGCTGCGCTGTGTAAAGTGGTAACTACCATTTAGACCTGCAATCGGTATGACGTACCAGGCCAGAAGACTTGAATCTTTATGTCAGTAGGTTGGTTCTTATTTCATGTACAAAAAAAAATTACCTGCTCTAAAATTCGTGTATTTTTATTAAAAGATATTATTGTTATAATCACTGAGAAAACTATATAAAGTTATCCTTATACAGGCCTGGACAGGCCCTTACGGCTCCAGGAACTTCAGGTCTGTAGGATTTCTAAACAATCGGGACATGAAGGTGGTAAGGTTGTCAGCCATAAGCAGCGGCCGCCTTTACCCCCCCCCCCCCCCCCTCCAGGAGATATCCCTGGTATTCATTTCTGTTAGAGGCTGAGTCGACTCCCGGGCAATAGTGCGGCCGAAAGGATTATGTCAATGATATATCCAATGAATCGAACCCGCGTCCTTCCGGCTTTAGCGCAGTGCCTCAACCAACTGCGCCACCGCGTGCCCCCATCACTGCGAAAGTGCAGACAGATTGTTCTTAATTCTGACCATATGTCGAGAGGGACGGAAGTAGAGAGAGAGAGAGAGAGAGAGAATACTGTATTTAACAAGATATCGAAGTGGCAAATTTAGGTACGGGGAGAGGGACGTCTGTACTGTCTCCAAACTTTACGTTTCTTCTCACATCGGACGTTATATTCCAGCTAGAAGGACAAGCTGAATCTAAGGACTTAACGAAAATATTTTTATGTAAAGTAACTAAGTTTAGTCTTGTGTCGAGTTGCTCTCCATCTGGAAGCTGAGTAGCTTCTCTGTATTCTGTCAAAGCAGAACGCCGGAAAGATCTTGTACCGTTCCTTCTACAGCGTGTTTCATAAGTCCATCCGGGATTTAGAGGCTTGGCCGTGCAGTAGCAAACCCACGTATAAGAGATAAAAGCATGCCAACGGATAGAGGAAATGTAAAAGTGTTTTCGTGACAGACGCGATGGCGTAGTTACCCGCTTCTCCGCTAGGAGGCAGTGGTGTGCAAACATGGCGTTTTCAGGTGAACAGAAAGCTTTTTTGTGTCCTGCAATTTGCTAAAACCCAGTCAATTGTAACAGTGCAACGTGGTTTTCGAACCAAGTATCGTACAGAACCACCAACGGACAAAACAGTAAGAGACTGGTATAGAAAATTCGAGGAAACTGGCTGTTTGTGTGTCGCAAAACGAAGAGGTAGGCCGGGACCATCGCCTGGGCTAGATTACAGCTAGATTACAGGATTGACGTCTGTCGAGTCACCAAAGGGGGACATATTGAACATTTGTAAGGTAGGTTTAAAACTTGGATATATACTCTTTTCACTGACATGCTCTCATCCCCCGTGTGTGATTTGGCTCCTGAGCTACAGACCTCCGAAATCCCGGAGGGATTTATGAAACACCCTGTATATTTTACTAAACCCTCTTGGTCTAGACACCAGACTGATACTACGCATCCGTGATATAAAGTACACCAATTGCAGATATTCGATGCGCAGGACTTGTACTA